>JAMAHW010000088.1:0-140814 GCA_023627715.1 Periconia sp. R9002
ACAGGTGTCATACAAGAAGGCATTCGCTTGCATCCTGGCGCCGTGTTTCGTCAGTCACGTATCGCCCCAGAGCAATTATGTATACAGATAAAATTTTTTTTTAAACATTTAGAAGGTGGTCTACCCAACGGGAAAAAAAAATTCATCTAAAATAAGCGACCCAAAAAAAAGGTGGGCGGCCTTTGACTATAAAAAGGAAGAAAAAAGATTATGCAGATAAATAATACATACTAGAGGTAGGGAGTGGATGGAGATAGAAGAGTGTTAGAACGTGGTTTTGATTTTGACACAATTTTGGACTCTTGTACATGAATGGTATTGAGTGTAGCAAGTTATGAACGATTGTAGTGCAATACAGTACAGGAATCGATACATAAAAGGCAGGTTGTTTTGGTTGGTAGGGTACTTAGCCAGCCAATCAGCTACGCGGCGGTTGGTTGTATGTGGTGTGATGATCTGGGGATCTATGCTGTGTCTGTGTGTCATTGTTCTGACGATGCTTCTAGAAGGCGGGCGGGCGGGCGGTTAAAAAGGTACAAGCATGTACACGTGGTTGGTTGGAGGAGATGGTTCGATCGATCGAATAATCGGGCTTCCCGTGGAGTTGGTTTGAGGATGCGTGGAGGTTGTGGTTACCCAATATTTTCTTCCCTTTCTGTTGTTCTTTTTGAAGGAGTTATGCTTTTAAGACGGGAGGAGTGTTGGTGTGAGGAATTAATGTGTAATGGGATGCGAGAGGGGAAAAGGCGGGGTCCGGGTTGGTAGTAGCTATTAGTAGTAGTAGTGGTAGTAGTAGCACCATCTCTCAGTTCCCTGCCCTGCCATGCGTGCGTACGGCGGTTGAGGATTGATGAATGAGAGGGGTTGTTTCGGTAGTTGTATCAATGTGTATGTAGTTAGTTACCCCGGGTCTGGATCTGGATGGCTGGGTTAGTGGTAGAGTGAAAGTAGTAGGAGAACCGATGGGATGGAATTGGTGGTTCGCGGCTGGTGGAGGCGAGGACCGATTGGACGGGAAGACGCTAGGGCGCCTGAAGAAGCCCAAGCGCCGCACCAAAGACCTGCTAACGTCGTCAGTTGTACCCGTCCTTACTACCGCGTAACCCGTATAATACCTACTCTGTCTGCACTTCACCTTACCTTGCTCGTGTCCGTGTTGCTTTCTCCTCCCATGATCCCCCTACTCTCTCCCTCTCCCTCCTCCTCCTCCTCCATGTCCCTGCACGCCAACCCCGACACCCTCGCCCCAACCTCCCTCGACATCTCCGCCTCCGCCTCCGCATTCGACACCTCCCGCTCTCCCGCTCGCCAACCTTGCCGTGCCGCCTAGCCATCGCACAACGCCCGCATGTCCGTCCGCTCTCGATAGCCTTGCTCTCCCCTCCCCTCCCACCTTCCTGACCTCGAGTCCATCCCCATGACTTCCTTCTTCAGCCGCATCAAGGGCGGAGCGGTCAGTACTTGTCCCTCTTCTGCCACCGACCGCTGAACACCTGCTGACCGCGCCACCTCTCAGGGCCCGACCAGCCCAGCGACGAGCCAAACGCCCGCAAAGAAAGACCCCAATGCCCCCCAGTTGACTCCCCTCGAGAAGCTGCTGGCCGACGCCGGCCCCGTGCGCGACGATGGCAGCGACAAGTTCTTCGGTTTCGAGAACGTAAGGCCTCCCACTCGCCCACCTGTGCAATTGCGATCCTGTTGGCTAACCACATCCTCAATTCACAGTTTGGAAGCACATGGTGAATATGCGCCCCCGTTCCACTACTCGATCCGCACACATCTTTGGCTCACACGTTTCCCAGTTATTGCAATTCCATAGTACAGTGTCTATACTACTCGGTGCCCTTCCGGGAACAGGTCATCAACTTCCCCTCCCGGTCCCCGCCTGAAGCTCTGCAACGATCCAACCCAGGAGCTCTACCCCGTCTCAACACCGATGTCACAAATGTCAGCAATGGCCAAAACTCGGCACTCTCACCAAAGGGGAGGAATTCCTTCTCCAACACTCCCGGCGCATCACCGCGGAAATCGCTAGCAGCTCCGGCGGGTACCACCCCACCCATCACCAAACCAGAGGACAACAAGGACTCACCCGAATACAAGAAGAAGCAGGCGTTCGCCGCCGGCCCCGTGCTGAAGATGGACTACGAGAACTCCAAGGCATACGGCATGTCGGAATCGCTCTTCAGCGCGCTCAAGGACATCTTTGAAGCCGTCATAGCACACAGATCACATCTGGGCGTCGTGAGCCCTTACAAGTTTCTAGAGATTCTGAGACAGGAAAATGAAATGTTCCGGACTCCAATGCACCAAGATGCTCACGAATTCCTTAATCTTCTGCTGAATCAGGTAGTCGAAAATGTCGAGTCGTTTTCCAAATCGCTCGTGCGCGAACCGCAGAATACGGCGGCGCTTACGAACGGAGGTGGTGAAACAATGACTTCGGGCGCGGTTGTACCCGCGACGTCATCGACCAATACCGGCTGGGTGCATGAATTGTTCGAGGGCACATTGACATCGGAAACACGATGTCTCACCTGTGAAAACACATCACATCGCGATGAAGCATTTTTAGATTTGTCGGTGGATCTGGACCAGCACTCTTCGGTGACGAGCTGCTTGCGCAAGTTTTCCGAGGAGGAAATGTTGTGCGAGCGCAACAAGTTCCACTGCGACAATTGCGGCGGCTTGCAAGAGGCGGAAAAGAGGATGAAGATCAAGCGGTTACCCAGGATTCTCGCTCTGCATCTGAAGCGGTTCAAGTATACGGAGGATTTGCAACGGTTACAGAAGCTTTTCCACCGCGTGGTATATCCGTACTATCTCCGGCTCTTCAACACCACCGACGATGCAGAAGATCCCGATCGCCTGTATGAACTTTACGCCGTCGTGGTCCACATAGGAGGAGGACCATATCATGGGCACTACGTTTCTATTATCAAAACGCAAGAGCGGGGATGGCTACTCTTCGACGACGAAATGGTCGAGCCTGTCGACAAGGCGTACGTGCGGCGGTTCTTTGGCGGCGAGAACGAGCTCGCATGCGCATATGTGCTATTCTACCAGGAAACGACAGAAGAAGCCATGATGAAGGAGCAGGAGGCCGAAAGCCTGGCCGCTGCAAAGCAAGCATCCGATGCCCCCTTGACTGCAGAAGCAGCATCACCCAAAACCAACGGCGCCGCCACATCATCCCATGCCAACACCAACGGCCATCCCCTCATGAACGCCACAACCCCCGCAGCAGAGCAAGACGAACCCTTTGCCAGCCTCAACCACGCGGCCACAGCCCCCTCGGCCATTCCACCTCCCCCCAGCTCCGAACCCACCACCGCTCTCGATCACATCGCAACCAACCTACCAAAGCTCGGCACGCGCAAGAGCAATCTTGCCACCAGTCTCGGCATGCTCAACCCGTCGTCGGCGTCCAAGAAGGACAAGGCAGAGCGCGCCAAGGAAGAAAAAGAACGCAAGGCCGCCGAAAAAGAGCTGGAAAAGCAGGCCAAGATCAAGCGGAAAGAAGCAGAGACGCAGCGCCGCGACAACTACCGCGAAAACCTACGCCGGCAAGACGAGGAGCTGCGTCTCGCGCTCGAAGCCTCAAAGGCGACGGCGCACGAAGAGAACCGCAAGCGCGGCATCACCGATCCGGACCAGCCAACCGAGAGCGGCGCCACCGAATCCGCGGCGGCGGCCGACGAAAAGGACGGCAACGGCAACGGCAGCAGCGGCGGCGGTAAACTCAACGGCTTCGCCAGCCTCGGAAGCAAGAGCGGCGGCACGCTGAGTCGGTTCCGTCACACGTCGATGAGTCTGCGGCACAAGCCCAAGTTCTGGTCCACCTCCTCCTCCTCGCACGACAAGGAGGAGATGCCGAGTACCCCGGATCATCATCACGCCGAGTCTGGCGCCGCGCCGCTTGTCGATGACGCGGGTGGTAAGAGTGTGGTGGGTGGCGGAGGTAGAGGTGGAGGAGGTGGAGGCAAAGACGGAGGGGGGAAAGACGGGAAGGAGGAGAAGGATAAGGAGAAGAAGAATCGGTTTAGTTTGGGGAGGAAGAAGAGTACGTTTCATCTGTGATGTTGATGTTGATATCTTCTTCTTCCGCAATTTTAAAAACGGGTTCATTTTATTCTTTGTGAAAGGGAAGATGAGGAGTGTTGGAGGTTGTGTGTGTGCGTGCGTGTTGAAGGGTGATGGTGGTGAAAAGCTGACTTTTTTTTTCCCTCCATCTTCTTCTCCGATTATCTTTCTGCTTTCCGTGTGCATATGTTGTTGTCTTTCTAAGAACAAAACGGAAGGACGCAGAGTGGATCAAGCTTTCTCGCAGGGCGACGAGCAAGCAAGCAAGGAATGAAACGCAGCATTCGTAAAAACGAACGCGGGGTTATGGAACTTAGGGGGTTGGATGAATGAGCGGGTGGGTGTGGGGTGTTCGTTCATCGATTGATCTTGTATGGGTCTTGTATATACTTCTTGCAAGCGGGAGTGGAAGCAGAAGTCTGTCTGAGTGAGTGAGGGAGAGAGGGAGGGGGGGTTGGGATGGGATGGTATGTGTAGACAAGACAGACTAGATGATGAGACACGAAGAAAGAAGAAAGAAGTTTTACTACGGCTTACATCAATGTGCTGAATACATACTTTTCCTTCCCCTTCCCCTTCCCCCAGGAATGATTAATTACACGGAAACGGAACGGGAATGCGTCCTAACTGTTCAACTTTTTTTTTTTTTTTTAAGAAAAGAGGGAAAAGAGGGAAAAGACTCCATCAGACCTCTTACAGACGAAGTTTCCCCACGTACAAAACAAAGCCAGACATTAAATCAAGTATGATCTAAAATAAAACGCAAACAAACGTGCCTCTTAAATAGTAGTAGGGGTGGGTGGGAGTCGGGGAAGGAAGAAGATGTGGGGATAGGGTGGGGGGTTTACTTGTTACTTGGTAGATGGCGAGGTAGGTAGGTAGGATTGGATGGATGGATGTTTGTATGAGATGAGATGGGATGGATTGGTGTGTATGTAGGCTTCTTCTTGTTTCTTTCTTTCTTTCTTCGAGTTGTGGGTTGTCTTACCTACCTGTTTGATTTTTGTTGGGGGGATTTTCTTACCTGTTTCGTTCGTTCGTCTTTATATCTAAGATTTTATATGTAAGGAAAGACGGAAGAAGTTACTTGTGGAATTAAAGAGGTGGTTGGATAGAAGAATGGTGTAGATATCAATGTAAAGAAGAGAAACATCTGTGTCATAATATGAGAGCAAACGTAAGATAGGGATCGGTAGAGTGGTGTATACTACCCCTCTTTGTTCTTTCTCCCTTCTTTGTGTGACACTGGACACGTATTTTGCTTGGTGAAATCTTATTCTGGTTATACGTCTTTCTGTCCGTCTCCGAGAGTGCTTCGTTGGGGAAGAGAGGGAGGGGAGGAAAAGGGTGCAGAGGTGAGAGATGATGAGGGAAAGAGCTCCAGTCTAAACTTAACAAAGTGCTGATCCAACGACTCGAGATTCGTGCAAAAGAACGGAATGAACTGGGGGGAGCAAGAAACTGCAAAGAAGCTGGACTATCAGAAGAGGAAGAAGTCGAGGTTCGTGCAAAACAACGGAAAACGAGGAGACTTAAAAAGTCAAGGCCAACAGCCAAACCGGATATAAATTGTTAACTTTGGTAAAAGAAAGGACGCCTGATCCATGCCTGTTGTTGTTGTTGATATGAAACGCCCCCCCGCACCAATCCAACCAACCAGCAAAAGTTCCCCCCATTCTCGGGGCGCTTTTTTGAGGAATAAAGATAAGAGCAGCTGCTACTCCCCCCGAGACAAGGAAAAAAAATCGTACAGAACACACGCACTCGCACGCACACACATAGAGACCAGGAAGAAAGCCCGGCAACACAAAGAGATATTCCAATACCCCAACCTCGGCTGAGCACCCGAACGAACCTCCAACGCTAGCATTTTCCTTTCTTCCCGCGCGCTCAGGAAAATTTCCACCGGTTGCCGCAGTGCATGCACTCGCAAAACGTCGTCATAGGTTCATCGGCGGACCGCGTCTGCGCCTGCGTATACGAAACCATGCGCTGTCTGCACTTTCCGCATTGAAACTCCTTGGAGATACTCTTCTCGACCTGGGCGACCATGGCGTTGTTCAAGTTTTCCTTTTCGAGCTTCTCGTCGGCGGCGCGGCGCTCATCCGACTTCATCTCGTCGTGCGTCATGGTGACAAAGCGCTTGGGTGGGATGTCGCCCGAGTACACGCGCTGGCGCAGTTGTGGGTTGGATTTGTTTTTGAGGTTTTGGAAAAGCGAGCGGATTTTCTGGCGGTACGGATCGTTGATGGCGGAGCCGGCGTTGACATAAGCTGCGGCTTCAACGGCGGTGGCGACGACGAGGATATCTTCGGGGACTGGAGGGAATGTTAGCCTTTGCTTCCGCCGAGGATAGCGACACGTGTGAACTCACGCTCTTCGCTCATAAAGGCGAGCCCATCGTAGATAAGGCCTACGCAAGGATCCCGCTGAGAGTCTCCAGTGACCTGGTACTTGATTTTGTCCGTGAGCTTGTTGCGCTTCTCTGGGGCGACGGTATGCTTCTTCTTGGAAGGCGCGGGCGAAGCGGTTCCTGAAGGCGGGGCTGGCGACGAGTTTCCATTTGCCGATGATGATGCTGCCGCCGCGGGCTTTGGTCGCGCCGCTCCCTTGTTCTTGTTGACTTCGTTTTTCCATTTCGAGACCATGCGGTTGGCGAGTGCCTTCACCTCCGGATCCGGGAATGTGCGCAATTTGTTGATTGTCACACCAATGCGCGTGGATCGCAAAAGATCCTCGGTGGGTTTTAGACCCGTGTTCAGCTCGTTGAGAAGCTTGAGAAGAGAGGAGCTGGGCTCTTTCTCGTTGATGGCTTTCATGATGGCCTTGCCGTGCTGCTCGACGGCTTTGGCGTCCATCGTGATGGGTTTTTCGGAACAACAACTCAAGTGAGGGTATTCGGCTGTCAAGGCCTAGGATGGAGGGTAGATAAATCGACCGTGTACGGCGCAAGTCTCTTATATGCACTTCCGGAGAAATCGACAGTGAATGTGGTCGAGGTGAGGTTGTCGCGAGGTGGGGGTGATTTAGATAGATACGATAAAGGTGAATGGAGTTGTCGTCGTAGTTTGCCCGTTCCGGCCGGCAGTTCGCGCCAAGAAAGGTGGCCCGTGCTGGAGCTGTCTAGATGCACCCGCGTCGAGCGTGGAGTTTCAAATCACAGGAAACACATCGAAACGTTACACAAGCAGCGCGACGTACACTAGGAGCCTACAGGTCTGAGCGGAAGTCGACTTCACACGATGGCTGAGAATGCGCCTCCTGCCGGCGCTGCGGGCAACGCGCCATCGGATGCTTCGCGAGGCCTGCCGTACTACGAGCGATTGCGACGTGACCTACGCGAATCCCTACAAAAGAAGCGCGCTCTCGATAGCAGCCTGGTGCGTGGAGTCTCTCTCATCTGGTCCCTTCCTTTACTGACCATGTGTGTAGGAGCAACTCGAGGCGAACATTCTCCGTGCCGAAACCACCTATCTCGAAGAAACGAGCGCCGGCAACATCATCAAGGGCTTCGATAACTATATCAAGGGAGCGGCAGTGACATCAACAGCAGGCGGTGCCGGCACAGCAGCCAGACGAAAGGCCACCATCAGTGACGCGGACAGGATCTTCAGCCAAAGTTCACGCAGTTTCCCCAAGGAAGCATCGACGCCCAACTCGACGCAAACAACACCGTCGCATGCGACACCCACGTCGTCTTTCCCCACGCGCGAATCGAGCCAGCCCACAACCAACGGCGCAAACAAGGCCGGTGCGGCGGGCAGCAAGAAGAAGAAGATTGGGGATGACGACGATGCAGACAGCAGAGCAGCAAAGCGGAACAAGATCTCCTACGCCGCCAGGGAATGAAGTCGCGGCCATGTGATATTGTCGCGGCCACTTCCGTGAAATTGAACAGGTAGCAGCGGCAAACCATGTTTAGGAAAAGAGGTCCCGTTTGCGAGGCGAGGGGAATAGGAACGGCACTACCTCCACCTGGCAACACTATCCAGACAGGAATACCATTCCGAGAAAAAAAAACGCGCATTCATAAAACGAACCGGTACATATGCAGACCGGCCTCACCCCCGCGAAACCGCAAGCAAGCATCCTTACCTCGGGACCAGCATCTCTACCTATATGGGGGTACACGATGTCGCTTACCTATCCATATTTGCTAACCACCAACACCAAAAAACACGGGGACCAACCAACCAAGAACCAAGCCTTTCAAACTCCTTATTCATTTTTTTTTTCGCGCGCACCCCGCTCGAACCGAAAACGCTCTTGCACGGTATGGGATCCCGGGAGGGATAACTTATGCATGAGAAAGTGTACCAAAAGTAGAGTACGCGCGTTCACTCGACATGGGTATCCGTGTTGTTGTCGCAGATAGATTGGAGTTGGGGACAACGCGCGGGATGGATGGATGGGATGTTAAGGGAAACTAACACGGCAGGCACATAAGTAAGTAAGTGCGTGACCTGCAGGTGCGGCAGCAAGTAGCCTGGGTTGGGTGGTATGCGCAGCGTTAATCTTTAGACAGACAGACAGACGGACGGATGGATAGAGAGAAAGAAGTGCCAATCGAATCAATCGCATACTATTTGCAGGGAATGTTGATCCGATCCTTGCATTGTGCTTGTTTGTTTACCTTGTATGTCACTGCGTGGTCATAATGACCTACCTTACATACCTGTCCGCCCGCCCCGCTCCTCCCCGCTCTCCCTTCTTCCCCTCATTTACCATCTAACCATGGAGCTTGTATGCATGCTTTTATGAAGGAGATTCACAAGTCCCTTCCACATGATTAGTCGATCACATAACTACATGTTAAATTACCATGTGTGAATATATGATCCGCGTGTGGGACTACGAATATCTACGCAAATATGTGGATAGAGATTGGGTAGGTAGATCTTACAGATATTGATGTGTATAGAACTTACATGGGGTTGGATGGGAGTACGAAATGTGTATGTATGTTTGCAAACGTATACCCACACTCAGACACACACACACACACACACATAAGTGCGTAAAAAATAGTGAGGAAAGGAAGGAGGATAGGGGTATTCATACATACCTACCTATTTAGGTATCTATCTTTTGTCTTCAGAATCCCTAGAGAGAGAAAGTAAGGTTACGTGTAAATAAGTAAGTATATAGCACCAAGTTACAAGGTAAACAAACACTTGATACGAAAGACTGTAACTCAATCAATCAACAAAGTAAGAAATATAGATCGATGGATGTATTTACTCCCCCCCCCCCACCCCCCCAGATTCTATCTGTATACACATCCATATCTCAATATCTACAGCCCACAAACCATCTTTTTTTTTTAACCCCCTCCTGCGCCTACCTTGTTCCACCCTTATTATACCCCCCCCCCCCCCCTCTTACAACCCCAAGAAAAACGAAGAAGAAAGGGGGGGAAAAGAAAATATCTGTATAGAAGTAAATATGGTAACCCGAACCCGATTAACTAAACTGAAAACGAAAAGAGGGGAGTGAGTGTCTTGCGGACGTGTGATACACACACACATAGAGAGAGAGAGAGGGATGGTGATTACTCTACCTTAGGATTTAGGTAAACCAAAAAAAAAAAGCATTGAGGAGGTCTGATAAAGGCTTAGGATTGGGATTGGGATGGGGATTAGAATGGTATGGAGGATGGAGGATGGAGGAAGAGTAAGGAGGTCGAAGCTAATGGAGGTTGAAAGGAAGGAAGGACTTCGGGGGAAGATGAGCCAAAAAAAAAAAAAAGGCAAACGTTGATGTACATGAATGCGAATGATCAAAATGATTTTAAAGTACATCAATGGAGAGAAAACAAAGAGCGAGATTGAGAGAGAGAACTTTGAATTTCTTCTTGTTATTGAGGAACTGAGGTCAAGACTATATATGTATTGCGTATATATTCCTTCTCCTCGCCACCGAAGAGACGAAGAAAGCGAAGGAATAAAAAGCCCCATTGCGCACGAGTCGCTACAGGAGCTGCCTCAATAAATTCCTTCCAAAACAATTCCCTCCCTTTCCATATGCTCCCGATACATCCGTCCGTCCGTTCCATACATCTCATGAAATATTCCAATCAATCCTCCAGACTACTGTACAATGGTCATGGCATGCAACCCCCGCCGTTCCCTTCTTCCCGCAAGGAAGACCAGAAAGCGGATAGAGGTGCAGCTAGCGAGAGTCTATAATATTAAAAAGTTATGTAAAGCGAAAGTGTTGTGTACGCAGACGACGTCTAAGCAGATCGTGATGGGAAAACAAAACGCAACAGGAAAAAACAAACGCGAAACAGTCGTAAGGGAAAAAAAAAAAAGAGGTATACAAATACAGGACGAATGACCGGTGGGAATCGTTCGTGGCAATAAGAAAATCGGCTTCGGGGGGTAACTCGCGAGAACCGACAACACCGCAAAACGCCGACCGTGGGCACCACCTCAGTTCAACGAGGAAGTCGCGCCACGATGATAAACAAGGTATCTCTGGGCAAATCGAAGAAAGAAAAAAAGGGGGGGGGGGGGGGGGGGGGGGATAAGATTAAAAAACGTATAACCGGGTAGTGCAGCGACTGATAGAGAACAAGAAGATTCGTCATCAGATCTCTTTTTGCGAACATCGTGAAAAGAGATTTTTTCCCCAATCTAGACATTTCGAAACCAAGAAAACGTGATATGCTTTGTTGCGGCTGCGGAACAAGGAAACGCGACAGTGGATATCTCAAATGCACGCGTCAAGCGATATGATGGGAAAAACAATGGTGCTGACTTGTTTAACAGTCGTCGGGCGAGGGATGGTCTAATTGACCCTCGCCTTTGTGTACTTTGCGGTGTCGGCGTAGGTTTGACACGACAGAGAAATGTCGGCCGCAACCTTCCACTTCACAGGCGAACGCTTTTTGGGAGTCAGTCATGCACAAGGTACGGGATGGTGTATAAGTAAACAAAACTTACGCTTCTCTCCAGTGTGGCTGTACATGTGCGTTTGTAATGAGCTGGGGCGAGTGAAGCGCTTGTCGCAAATCTTGCACTTGTGCTTCTTCTGCGAGCTGGACGAAACCTTGGAGCTGAACTGGCTCATCATGGACGAGGGTGCGGGAGGGATGTTGGCACCCATGAGGGCATTCGGCCGCGGCAGTGTGCGCGAGTGGGTGAGATCCACTGACTCGGACGCGGAGCTGTAGTCGGTGACGGAGCCTTCGCCGCCGTAGTAGTTGCCGCCGTTGTAGCTGGCAGACGAAATGGACGAGTGGGCCGAATGGGTCGAGGGGAAGCCATACGAGTCTGTCGAGCTGCCCCGCGAGTTCTGAGCGCCGTAGATGTTGCGAGGCGTGATGTCGGCCTGGCTCAACGAGACCATTCCGCGGCTAGCATCGAGCGCATCGCTGAAGCTGTTTCGCTGTGGCTGCGGCATTCTGCTAAAGTCAACTAATGAACTCTGTCGTTGGCGAAGCGTGTCCATGGCGTTTTCTATGAACGGTATTGAGGGTACTGACGGATGAGAGGAGCGACGGGAAGAGTCCTGCTGAAAGCCATAGGGGTTGCGGTCGGTTGTGCCATATTCCACCTGAGTGTAAGGGGCAGAAGTGGGAGCGTACGTGTTTGAGTTGGGAGAAGACGAAGTGGCATAGCCACCCGTGTAACTTCTCGACAAGATATCTTGAGAGGCATCTAGTAAGTTGTCTGCTGCGAACGAACCATCCGGGAGAGCAATACCTGAGCCGAGAGAGGGAGCCGTGACTTGGAGGCCATGGTAGGGCAGGGCGATGCTCGTGGGGCGCTGCTGTATGGGCTGAGGCTGCGAAGTGGCATGACTTTCGAGGCCGGCCGATACATTGGGCGCGAGGGAGGTCGTCTGGTACATTTGCTGCGAGGCAGCGGGCGCCGACACCCACGGGTTGGTGAAGTGCGGGTGAGGGTAACGTAGCGGATCGTAGCTCATCCCGTTGAGTTGGGACTGTTGGCGATTGTCGACGGCCATTGCCATATCGGACAAGAGAGGAATGCAGGAGGAGGAAGGGGGGGAGAGGAGAGGAAGACGCTTTCTTTCCACGAGGATGGGTGAGAGTGTGTGTTGGATAAGACAACAATGGAAAACAAAAGGCTGAAACACACGACGGTGAGGGTTCGAGGGGACAAGCAACGTGGGGAGAGACGATCACTGGCAGACAGGCAGTGTGGGATCTGCGAGCCTTTTGAATGTGAGTCTGACACTGGGGACACCCGTCCAGGAGGCTTCCACGAAGAGTAATGATGAACGCGGCCGGGGTGGCGATCGCAGGACGGTTCCTAGTAGGTGCCGTAGAAGTGGACCACCGAGATTGACTTTTGGACCCTGCCTTGGGCAGATGACGGAGTGGCAGTGAGCTCGAGCGTTTCAAGTGGGCAGCGCAGAGTGTGGAGAAGAGCAGCGGTATAGTAGGGCAAGCACACAACGGGAGCGGATCGGCCAGATGCGGCGTGCGTATGCCGGGCTGCAGATGAAGGGGAAAGAGGGATGGATGGATGCCAGCGAAGTACTGTAGACTTGGTGCACAGGCAGAGTGGTTGATTTGTTGTTGATTGTTGTTGTTGATGATGACAGCTGGTAGAGGAGGCAGGTAAGAGAGGAAGCAGTTAAGGATGACAACGGGCACCAGCAACAAAGCAGTAAAAGATTCGCCGTCGGTTGAGCAAACGAGGATGGAAGAGGAATCGAGCAGCAGCAGTAGATGGAGGATGGTTTGGGATTGAGCGAGGATTGGGGGGGCAATAAGTGTTGATCAGCGGACAGGACAGCAATTGGGGAGACGGGCAGGCGGACAGATAAATTTCGGTTTTGGGGGAGTTACGTCGTTTTGCCTCAGCAAGCCAGCCAGCGACTTCATCATAGGCTGGCGGGCCAAGCAAGGCCAAAACAGAGCGGGCAGGCGGGCAGGGCAGGGCAGGCAGAGGATGGATGGATTGGATGGCTCAAGCGTCGTCGTGGGTTACCACCCCCTCCCACCACCCATCTTTTGCTGCTATTCCCCCCCAGTCACCCTCTTCTTCTCCTCCTCCTCCTCTCCTCACCGTCACCGTCACCACCACCGGCCGCCCAAGAGCGAGCGAGCGGCCCCTGCCCGTACCCATACCCCTGCCCTGCCCGCCTGCCTGCACCCCTGCCCATGCCAGCCAGGCTGCACTGCACTGCTGCATCGGTCCGGGGTGACCCTTGCGCGGGTGACCTGGTCGCCCATTTCGAGGCTGCTTTAAGCCCGCCCGCATTGGCCTTTTTATTTTTATTTTTTTATTCATTCAATTCATTCATCCATTCTTCTTCTTCTTGTTCTTGTCTGGGAAAGGGAAGAAGAGTAAGAGTACCCACCCCCCACGCGCGCTAACTAGTTAGCATTCAAAGTATCTGTGTACGAAAGGTACACGCGTTCGCGTACGTTTTTTTGGGTCCTGTTTAATTAGTCTTGAATTTGGTACACCGTAGGTATGAGTACCTTGAGGGGGTGAGGGGAAAAGACGAAATTCGGATATCCACAGCAACCGGCGGGCGGGCGGAGGGGCAGTACTACTGAACTTGACTTGCGCTGTACTGTACTGTACTGTACGGTATAGTGTACATGTGCTGTACATCTGCACTTGTCGAAGCCATCCATCTTCATCAGCAATACTTGTTCATTAACAAGACAGGCCCGCTAGCAGCCTCGCGGGCCACCTCGCACCGAACCATGGATCATTCATGGAGGGTCCCCCTATTCCATTCCATGCATCCATTCCATTGATTGATTGATTGATTGCATGCTCACGACTCTCTCTCTCATCACATGGTCCCAATGCAGCCATGCCCCTCTCCACTCTCACCTCCCCTTGGATAGCCTTTTGGCC
The DNA here is from genome assembly GCA_023627715.1 of Periconia sp. R9002. Lineage (NCBI taxonomy): Eukaryota > Fungi > Ascomycota > Dothideomycetes > Pleosporales > Periconiaceae > Periconia > Periconia sp. R9002. The sequence continues at coordinate 13,935 of JAMAHW010000088.1, forward strand.
CAAACTTTAGCAGCACGCCAGCCCCGTTGCCGCTTCGAGCGCTTGGCTAGCTGCAGAAACCGCCTTCAGCCAGCCTGCCTAACCGCTTTGGCAACCATAGCATTCTTTTCATCTTGCCAAGTGGCAGCGCTGGGAGATTGCAGCCTTTATTCTCCGGCTCAGCTGACGGCTGCGGCGGCCGTGCGAGATCCACCTTTTCGCAACGGTCCCGTCCACTCACCTCACTCATCTTGAACCACCTTCAAACCTCGACTCGACCAGAGAGAAAAAAAAAAAGGCGCCATCTGACTGTGCTCCCCCTTCCCCTCTACTCCGCTGCCTGACTAGCTGTAGCTGCTACTACTACTACTGCTATTGTCTACCACCACCGCGGACCGGCGGGAGACCAAATCCCCTACCATCGTACGCCTTGTTACCTGCCTGTGCAATGCTTCTACCGTGGAGGCACCGAAGCGACGGACCCATGCGGCCCATTTTGCCGTGGTAGAGTTTGCAGTATTCGGTCCGCTGCCAGAAGCATGCACACACACACACAGACATTGCATCCACAAAAGGAGAAAATGACAGGAAAGAGAAATCATCAACAAACTGCTTCCATCTCTCCCTCCCCCTCCGCGATTGCGCAAGGCGACTCGAAAACTCGCTGGTTTCTTACTAGCTTCAGGGCCCGCCTCCCCCCTAATGCTCTCCCGCCCCGTAGCCAAAATGCCTGCCGTCCGTATACAATAGCTCCAAGTAAGTATAGCGGCCAAGTGCTTGTTGTTCATGCTGTATGGAGTGGATATGATTATTGGGGTGGTGGTGCCAAGTGAATGGCGTCCCCTGAGTCGCAGACGGGCACCCTGACGGGCAATCAAGCAATGGGCAGGCGTTTGATCGCCGTCCACTTTTTGCTTTGAGGGCACTACCACACAAGCTTCACCAGCGGGCAGTCCAAGCGCCAGTCACGAGCCGGGGTTCACCCTCACGCTGTCATGCCGTTCAACTGACAGCCCGTCCGCCCGCCAATGGCGTCGCCCTCCCTCGGCTTTAGTGCTGAGCGAGACGGCTCACCACGGTCTGCTCGAGAGATAGCACCAATACCTACTGTACATGTACCTCTACGGTATCCCACCATACCTACTCTACTGCAAAGACTGACAGTACAGCACACTACGCTGCAGCTCGGTGCGGTGCTGTGCGGTGCTGTGCGGTGCTTTGCATGGATGATGACCGTGGTGCGCGACATTCCGCGCCTCCGGCATGCACCTACCAAATCAAAAAGCCAATACCGTGGTATCCAAAGGGCATGAGGCAGCACACAAGATGGATTTGGGGTCGCCGACGAGCACAAGTGGTAGCTAACTGTAACTGTGCACGTTCGCAATAGCGCGTGGCCGGCGGGTGGTGGGCCCGACCACGACTGACTGACATGCCAGCCAGTACCATAGCCGTCGAGGGCAGACAGATGACGTCGAAGCAGCAGCGTGTCCGGTAGGCAGATGGATGCTCCAGGCGGTTGGATCGCACAGTTCCTGGTGCTATGACGAAGTGCTGTCTTAGGAGAGAGGGGAGGGTCATAATGGCCGCTGACAGCGACTCTTTGCAAATGGCAGCTGCGATGGATGCCAATGTCGTCACTCCTAATCGGCTCCGCTCTTGGCTGACGCTACCGGCCGCTGATTGGACGAGCGTGGACGCCATGTGGGGCCCAACCGTTCGGTCGGCTCTCTCCATCTCACTGCTGAGTCGTCCATCGTCATTGTGCATCTCCCGTTCCTCGGACCCTGGCTGCCAACGCCGTAGGGCCTGAAGCCGGCACCGAGACGACTGCTCGCTGTTTTTTCATGCCTTCGGCTGCCGCTTTGCGATGAAACCGAGAATGGAATCTTCTTCGTCATGGGGGGTCCATGGATAGCATCATCCTGCATCTATTTTCATGTCCATGTGTGCTATTATCATTGCTGGCTGGTGAGCGGGCACCTACCTGCTTCACTTGCACCTGCAGTAAGTATGCGGCGGGCGGATGCGTGGCGCTGGAAATGATTATTGACAATGTCTCTACTCTCTGTATTCACTCCCTCTCCGCAGTGGCAATTCAGTTACCGTATGAGTTGTTGTCCCCTCACCGCCTGCCTCCAACGGCCCTGAGTGGCTGCCACTGGCCATGCTCAGGGCGGCCTTGCATCTCGCACAGGTACTATGCCATGGATGGTGGATGGTGGATGGGGGTATCCCGCCGCCGAGTCAGGGATGGGCGCCCCTCTCCTTCGTTCATGCTTCCCTTTCTTCCTTTTTTCTGCTCTTCTGCTTTGCCATCTGCGCCGCCGGCTGCATGCAAACCCAGCACCTCTTCATGCAGGGCCATCGATGCCTGGCAGTTCCCGTCCTTGCGCGCGTGAGAGAGACACTCACTTTCCCACGGATTCATCGGCCATGTTTGGTGTTTCCCATCCAAGCCCCAGTAGGCTGCCTTTTTCGCTTGCGACACACACACACGCCGCTGTACTCTACTTGTCCACAAACTACGTCAGCCCCTCCCCACGTCGCCAGCAAGACCCCGCCCCGCATAGCTTAGGAGCGCTTTACCTGTCTCTTTTTCTTCATCTCTCTCATGCTTTCTGCAATTGCATTCGACTCCTCCTCCCCCCTGAGGAAAAACAAGACACTAATCCCGAAAAAAAAGGTTTGTCTTGGTCGGTGTGGTCTAGTTCCCCATGCAATGCAGCGCCCCCAAAGATTAAAACCGCCACCCACTACAAAGTGTGTATTTACTCTCGCAGGCAGGGTGCAAACCGCGTGCAGGTGCGCAGGCCCGCAGCGCATTGGCCCTTTCGGCACTCCGCAACATGGTTGGTGGACCCTGCATGTTTTGGTGTGCGTCTGTGCGTCTTCTTCTCCTTGCAACACCCCGGCACAAGGTGAGCAGCCCGTCGTCCGTCGTCAGCATCTTTTCGGCCTCCCTGGTAAGGAATGGGGCAAAAACAACACCAACGCGAAACTCAGCCCGACGAGAGAGAGATAACGTGGGAGAAGGGACCTCTCGCTGTTTTCTTCTTCCTACATACACTACCTGTCTTATCACTTCCATTAAGACATATCCTCGTGCTGCAGCCAATCTTCCTTCACGTCCAATACCAAAAAACCTACCTTGGCATCTCTTTTCGGCTCACCCAAAAAAAAAAGCTAAGCCCGAAAGATCATGTTTGCGCCCGCCCCACGTTCCTGCTCGTGTAAGCTCTTTTTTAAAAAAAAATACCCATATCCCGCGCTAACCCGGGATTTGTGCACTTCGTTTCGAAAGGGTTCTAGTTATTCCCGGGACAGGTATCGTTTGAACTGACTGCGGCACGTGGCTTGGAATTTATTTGCCACCCAGTGCACGAGAGAGAGAGAGAGAGAGAAGGGGAGGGGATAGATGGGATCTGCCCTGCCCAGGGTTTTTTGATTGTTCGCATGATTTTGTGGATGATTGGATGATTGGAGTGGATTACTTCCTTTCTTTCTTTCTTTCAAAGATTGTGTGGTGATGGTCTCGCTATGCGAGAAGGTATGTATCTACATGTATGTAACGTACCAAAGGTGCAAATTACAACCTTCAAACGGGTATCAATGTAGCAAGCTTTCATAAAAAGAAACACACATATGCAAATCACCGTACAAAAACCATACCCTCCCTCTTTTACAAAAAAAAAAATAACAATCTAAAGTAGATACATAGGTAATAACCTACATATTCTTGCGTTTTTACTTCTAAACAATCTCATCCAATCCAATCCATCTTATTCACTTATGAACCTTGGTATTAATCTATTTATTATACATATACATCTAGCTAGCTACGCCACCATCACTGCAAGAAAAGAAGAAGAAGAAGAAGAAGAAAACGAAAAAGTCATACTACATGTACAATACACTACCCACGATACTCTTATCGACTAAGCACAACAGCAACAGTAATAGTTAAAGTACCTACACCTGTGTGTGTGGCATATACTTACAATTATCCTTCCTATCCCCCTAACCTCTACATGTTGCATACCTACAAATAACATGCAGAGGAAACAAATAAACCATCCTATAGGTAGGTAGGTACATACACACACCCCCATCCGTCCTGGCTAACGTACATTCCTATCTTTTTCCAATCTCTCTCTCTCTCTCTAAAGATACTAAGCTACTAACTACTCTACCCTACCATTACAGACATTAATGTCATACATATACACGTATCACTCTTTCACAACAACCTTTTTACAAACATCTATTTACCCTTCTTATTTTCAAACCGGGGGGGGGGGGGGGCTAAGGCAAAAGCCTAGGGTAGTAGTATACGTAACTATTTTCAAGCGTCTACAACTTCATATACACGTTATCTCTACGTTCTACATATATACATCTGTCCCCCCGGGCCATTCCTCCCTCTCCAGGTGATGAATGAAGAGGAAGGGGTTGGAGGGGGGGATGATAAAATGGTACATGAACGAGAGATAAAAGTGTACATACACGAGAATGTCTGGAACGTTGACTCTTAGACTGGAAATTGCCTGCCTTACGGACATTGTTGTTGAAACATATCAGTTCTCCCATAAAGAACACGAGGCGAAAAGATATTGTTTCAACCTCGTACATTCTGTCGAGGGCATGAAGGCCCCAGCACAGCACAGCACTGGACAGATGTAGTATACATAGAGTGGGGACTAACTGTATGATGTCTTGCATTGATTTTTTGGGTAGAAGTTTAGGAATAGAGGATGGGTGTTTGGTAATGGATAGGTTGGCGGTAGGGATTCCAAACCCCCAAACCGCATCTCTCCTTTTTTCCTTGTCTTTTTTTGTTGACTCGAAGTTGCGTGATTGCTTCTCTCCATCTACTTTCGCGTCTCCCTTCGTCCTGCCGTACTTTTCCGGAAGAGCTTAGGCTAGGGAGTCTGCGCTTGGCCCACCCTACGCAGAGCACTCCCACGTGCGTTCGCGGTCTCGGGTGTGGATCCGATCCAGTTGTTCGACACGAGACAAGACAAGCAAGACGAGATGAAGCAGACGTCGCATAATCTCGGCGAAACAAGCCTTTGAGCAAAGCAACCGCCAACAACAACACGTTCCAATTTCCCCCCCCTCTCTCCACCTCCACTCTAAGGCTAGTCATACTAGTTTGGGACCTACCGGGTTAGCGGGCAACCACCACCCTTGAACACCAATGACAAATACTTCTCTCTCGCGCCGTTGAACCACCCACGTCCCTTTTCTCCTAGCGTGAATGCGTAATAAAACAACATTGGCAGCAAGCTACGGAGCTCTGTGTCCGCCGCGGGGAAAATCATCGTGTTACAGCGTGCTAGTACAGCCACGACTCGATGGTCGACGCGCAACAAACATCGAGAAATTAGTCGTGGTACATGAGCGTTCGATTTGGGCGTGGGATGGGGATCGAAGGTTTGATTTGGCGTACCCCATCGAGATTACGGTCTTTGTTCATAGCGCGCGACGCCGCAAAATTAAAGTGCCAATCAACGGATACGATTGAAATCTGGTAATGGCCAAATTGCTGACCATGGACGGAGTTGAGAGCGTTTACTCTGCTGCTACTGTCGGCCGCCCCAAGATTTGTTTTTTGGCGCAAAAACTCGTGTCGATTTTGGAGAGTTCCCCTCCCCAATTTTCATCTCGCAAGCCGCGCTAAACCCAGACAGGCAGAGCGCAGCACTGCAACCAATCCAAAGTGAGGCGGCCATGGTCGGCGACCTCGAAATCGCTATCATTTCCAAGCATCTTGTATAATAGCTTCGACCCGTTCCCCGGGCAGAAGCAGACACACATATTTTCTTTTGGACCTTGGTCTACCAGGCGCACTATTCTTTTCAAATCATGCGCCTACGCCCTTACTCGCATGTACGTTCGCGCTAGCACGAGCGAGGAGGTGCAAAAGCGGCGGGCCAGCGGTGCAAGGTTAGCGAAATGCGCGACTCCGCAAATGGTAGGTGCCTTTAATACATACTCCTTTTCTCACGCAGCGGAGAGAAATGGGCATCAGGTAGTGGTACGGGTCTGGGATGTCGCAACGACTGTCTGTTGGCTGTCGCGGAGCCTGGTGTCCATCAGGGAGGGTCTCACCTTGGACGGATTACGCGTAATGCTGCGGCTCCGACTTCGGGATGGGGATTGGTGCTGTTGACGCGATTGACGATTGCTGACAGGCTCGGCTTCTTTCTGCAGCTTCTGCACGTTCTCGTGGGTCAATGGCAGCTTGGGCACGCTGTCGAGGCCGTTGATCGAGTGCAGCAGGTCGGGCCCCGTCAACCAGAGCAGCTTGTCGTCGCGAAGGCTCGAGGCCATTTCTTCGGCGTGGATGCGCCTGAGGGCCCGGTCGCCATCGGTCTCGGAGGATTTGGCCAAGGCGGTGTCGCTCTGGTAGTGGAGGCGGTCAAGCTGAGCTGTCAGTGCGGGAGACGCCGCCGTTTCAGATTTGGGCGGCTGAGCGATTTGCGGGAGGTGATCAGGAGGGTTTTGGGCAGTTGCGCTGGGGCCCGCATGCCTTGATGCGCCTCCCCGCAGATCTTGCTCGTTTGTGGTCGCCCGCGCCTTGGCATGCGCACGCTCCCTGCGCCGCCCCTCGATGGCCCATTTGACAACTAATCAATCAATCAACAAGTCAGCCCTCTCTTCTCGTACCGCTACCCCAAATGAAAGCAAATCAAACCCAACAGGGTGCGTGGCAAACACTTACGCTTCTTCTCCAGCACCTTGCCCTTGACCGGCTTCGCCAAGTAGTCCTGCAATACTCGTTCAGCGTCCATCCAAAGTAGCCATTATGGCTTCCACACTCACATCCATTCCCGCCTGCTGGCACTTCTCCCTATCCCCTTGAATCGCAGAGGCCGTCATGGCAATAATGGGCACGTTGCGGACCTCGGGCACCTGCTCAAACTCCGTTCGGATTGCATGCGTTGCGCTGTAGCCGTCGCGAATCGGCATCTGTATCCTCAGCGTCAGCCAGTGCGCCTCATTGTCGCGCCAATGTACTGTTATCAATGTCCCGTGCTCCAAGTACATGAACGAGGGGGTCCTTGCGCACCTGAACATCCATGAGGATAATGTCTGGACGGGGACGGCTCGGCGACGGTTCCTGAGATAGGTAATCGAGCACCTCCTGACCGTTCCACACGGCGTTGACACTGAACTGCAACTTTTTGATCGTTTTGAGCGCAATCTGCTGGTTGATTGGACTACACCGTGACCTGGTTAGCAAGGTTGGTCCTCGGCTGCCAGCACAGAGTGGCAAAACATATCCCCCTTGGTCGACTTACTTGTCTTCCACCACTAGGATGTGTATGTCCTTCCTCTTGCTTTCGGGTAAGCTCGTCAAGTGATCTGGTATGGTAGCATTCAATGATGGTGACATGCTCATCGGGTGCCCGTCTCCTCGACCTGGTCCTCCCCTCATGGGCCCATAGAGATATTTTGGTGTAAGCGGTGGGGTTTGGTCTTCCGCGCTGGAGCAGGATACCGACACATCTGACTGTAATCGGTCTGGAATGGATGCCAAATCGACCAGAGGTGAGCCTTCGTCTTGATAAGGCGCACGGTGGAAAGGGATCGAGAATGATGCTGTCGTGCCTTGCCCGAGTATAGACTCCAATCCAATGGTGCCTCGCATCAGCTCAACAAGCTACCTATGCTTTAGCTTTATACTATACTGTCATCGTAAAAACCAAACTCACGTTTTTGCTAATGGTCAATCCCAGCCCCGTACCACCGTATCGTCGCGCCGTACTAGAATCTGCCTGGCTGAAAGGTTGGAATAGGCGTTTGCGTACTTCTTCCTCTATGCCTATCCCAGTGTCTTCCACAGTAAAACATACCGTGACTGTCTCTTTACTCTCCTGCGTGATGGACACGTTTAGTCGCACATGCCCTTCACTTGTGAATTTGATGCTGTTGGTCAAAAGGTTCGTAAGGATTTGTCGTAAACGTCCCGGGTCACCCATGACTCTCAGGTCATTCTCCACGTCTGGCTGGATGAAGCTCTCGTAGGCAATGTTTTTCCGTTGAGCCGCAAAAGACATCATCTTGTTCACGTCCCGAAGCACAACAGATAGACTGAATTGCACCTCCTCCACGTCCAGCCGACCTGATTCCACTTTCGAAAAATCTAAAATGTCATTGATGACGGTGAGTAACCCATTCGCCGACCGTTGGATATTTTCCGCGCATTCCTTTTGCTCTCCATCCAGGTCCATATCCAGCAACAGATCACTCATTCCAATGACTCCTGCAATCGGGGTTCGGATTTCGTGGCTCATGTTGGCGAGAAACTGGCTCTTCATCCGGCTCGCCTCTTTTGCCGCCACAGCGTTCGCCACCAGCCTGCTGTTTTCCTCCTCTTGCTCCTTCAATTGTATCTCCCTCTGCCGCAGTTCGGTGACGTCCGTCGATACTCCAATGACTCCATCGATGAACGTTTCCCCTTCCACCCCTCCCACTCTTGACTGGCTTAACAAGGGCACAAGCCGCGTTCGATAATATCGTCCATCTTCGGCAAACTTCTCGATCAGCTCAGTCTGAGCTTCGCCGCCCAAAATCCCATCAATCGGTTTTCGCCAGTGTTCCATACCACCCAGATATTCGAATACGTTTTTCCCAATCGCATCATGGTTGTCCGCACCTGGTTTTCCCCCTTCCAGCAGAGTTATCTCTTTCTGTCTGTCTACGGCCCAGAGCGTCACCTTGGCGTGTTCAATCACTCTTAGTAGCTGAGCTTTGGTCTGCCGTGCAGCTTGGCGAGCCTCGACAAGGTCGTGAATATCCGTGCAAGTTCCAAACCACTTCACAATTTTTCCGTCTTCATCATGAAACGGTAGAGCCCGCCCCAGCATCCAGCGCCACGTGCCATCATAGCGTCTCGCTCGATATTCGGTGATGTACTCCTCTCCGGTTGCCAACGATCTCAACCAGCGTTTTGACGTTGCGGGCATGTCTTCTGGATGGAAAACGTCTTGCCATCCTTCGCCCAATGACTCTTCGAGCGTCTGTCCAGTGTAATCATACCATCGGTGGGAATACCAGTCGTGAGAGCCTTGGGGGGTCGTTGTCCAGACCATCACTGGCATGAAGTTGGCAATATATTCGAACTGCCGCTCGTTTCTTTCCACTTGGGCTGCAATCTTATTAGTGTACTCGGTCACATCTTTGAAAACAACAATGCCGCCCAGGAATTCCCCAGTCGTGTCGTGCAGTACGGTCTCGCCCGTCACATCAAAGACGTGACGCACACTAGTGGCAGGGTGTCGCATTCCCACGCGACGACTCTCTAATCGTTTCTGGCTGCGGCATACTTCTATGATGGGGAATTCGTCCACCTCTAGTTCTCTCGAAAAGTCTTCCGTGTAGATGGTGAACTGGCTGAGAAATGCCCGCTGTTCAGCCATGCTGTATGTCTCTTCCTTGGAAATATACTGTAGAAGGGCTTTGTTAGGAAGACCAAATGATTCGTCTTTCCACATGGCTACACATTGGTCAGTAACAAGGTCACGTGTAAGGGGTTGCTCATTCACAAACCATAGGCAGGCATGTTGATGGAGTTCAGAATGGCGTCCTTCATTTGAGATGCTTTCTGGAATATAGAAGCGGTTATCGCTACATCACGCTTGGCCTTGAGGGGAGGGCCACGCGGGGGAAACTCGGCGGGTAACGGGTTAGGACTTGTCATTTTGGAAGTAGAATTGGACCTTCGATCGGAAGAGGAACTTGTTGAGCTGCGTGATTTGCTTAGGTTAAAACTTGTAGCTGTCCTAGTCACGAATCGACTCGAAGGACGCGAATTTTGCGGCGACTCTGTAGGGTGTGCGCTCGTGAACGTCAGGGTAAAATATTGAGTATTTTCAATGCTCCACACTGAGATGATGAGCGTAGCTTGGAGCGCATGCTCATGGGTCATTGATTTGCTCGATCGTGGCCCGCAGCGAGCGCCATCGCGACTATAGGGCAATACGACCACATCAACGGAAACATCGCGTACCACAGTCCTCGACAAATTCGTGCTACTTAACTTGGGCAATTTGACTGGCGTTTCGAAAGTGGTCGGAGTAGTCCCACCACTTCCATGGGGTTTGTCTTCACCATTACCTTCTGGCGTATTGAAACACTTGCCCGAATCCTCCAGCACCGAGTTCAGAAAATCCTGTTCAGATAAGCGAAAGGAGGCATGAGGGATGCTGCGAGGTGTAAGATACCTCCCAAGACACCAAAAGTGGGGACCCGTTTTGCAATATGTCGATGCCGAGCTCCGCCATGCCCTTGCCTTCGAGCGCATCGCTGACGGTGATGCCGCTAGTGGCTGTGCATTCGAATTCTATACCCAACAGTCGTCCCATGGCTTCATTGGCCAACACGACCGTCTTTTGGGCAGACAGGACCAGCAGAGGAATGGGCAGATACTGCAGGGCGGTGAGGGCAGCCATGGTAGGGGATGGGGTAGACGAAATGGCCAGGGAGAGGTCCTCGTCGCAGCCGTTGATTGAATTCGAAGATGCATCCGCGTCTACCATGTCGAAGTAATCGTGGACTGCAGGCTCGGGTGGCGCCATGATGGATGAGATGGAGGCGCAATTTTCACCGAGGTCCAGAGAGTACAGTGGGGACGGTCGAAGTCGACCAGGCCAGACGGCTTCAGTCCGGAAAGGAAATGGAGGTCGCCGCAGGCATGGAGGATGGCCAGCAAGACTCGTAGCGTAGGTAGCAGAGGGGGCAGAGGAGAAACGAGGATGGGGGCGTGGGCGTGGGCAGCGAGGGGATTTTGTTTGATTTGCAATGGGCGCCGTGCGGTAGCGGACGTGTTACAATGGTTTGGAGGCCCTGGCGATAGACTGGTGATCGTCGGTTCTAGACTCTGGCTCCAGTCGGCAGACGGCAACCACGGAGCAAAATGCGTCGCCTGCAGATTGCGACAGGCAGTGCACTCACAGATAGGGAGATTGCGATCGCTCCGTCGACCAGTGATGCGAATGGAGTGCAGGAAGAATAAAAAGAGAACAAAAGGGACGACAGAGGGAACAGGAGGGTACCAGAGGTGGTGGAAGGGGAGGGTGCAAAGGGCCGAAGACAAGCCTCGCAAGCATGCAGGCGGGCTGTGGTGCAGTCTAGACCACGCCGCCCGTGGCCAACTGTGTGGTGACGCAACAACTCGTGCTGACCTAATAGTCTCTCTAAGCAAACCATTTTTCCTCATCCACCTAGTTACCAATCCAGATGCAAATCGTCGCTGCGGCCGTGTCTGTCTGCGTCTCTGTCTCTGGCAAGAGAAACTCGACCGAGAACAACAGGAACGGCGTACCCTCTCTCTGTCTCATGTCTCGGCCCTCTGGAGTGAATGAGACACCGAACCCCCCCTGCAGCATGGCTCGCTTGTTAGCCGATCCCGCTGTCGATCATCGTCTTCATCTCGATCCACCAGCGAACAAAATAAAGAAGTCCCACCCATTCGTGGTACGATATTGACCAGACCGACCCATTTTACTACTTGTGCTCGCGTGAGCTGTCAAACCCACGTTCGCTCAATGCAACACATGGAGAAACCACTCCAATCGTCTCCTCCCAACAACCAGAAAACGAGGGCCGTGTATTCTTGGCCTCTGATGTCAACACCCCTGCCGTCCCAACTCACCATCGAACACCGAAGCCAGATCGGATTTCGTCTCTACAATACCCTCTTGCTCTTTCAGGCAGCCGCATTCACCCACGCACTCTTATAATCAAATATTCACACCAATCAATTGCGAAGAAGGGAAACACTTTTGATCATCAAATATTCGTGTAAAATCAAGTGCAAGATGGTGTACGCACAAGTAAAAAGTTGCTGACACTGTTCTTATCCCAGATACATATGTAGGTAGCTATAAAGGTAGTGTACCGGGCGTTATCTACAAATGAAATTAAGCGGACAAAGGTTGCAGTATCTTGAGCTTGTAGAACTTTTTGGTCATCCCAATATGTGAACGCCCGGCATAAGAGTCTGTACATACATACCTAGGTGTGGCATTGATGTAGGTGAACACATGTGCAGAGGTCGTTAGAAACCACGTGATCGGTTATGATTGCTTACCTAAGAACTCTTACTCCAACCTCCAGCAAGCTGTCATTCACAACAAGCCAGCACCACCCTCCAAGAAACCGATACTCCTCCAACCAAGAATAATTCCCTTTTATTTTCCGGTGCCCTCTGCACCTGGAGATTCATAAAAAATGGTCTTGTTCGGTCTCGGCAGCCTTCTATACGGTACGTGTACAACCAGAAATTGACCACACCAAATCCCTCCACCTGCTGACCCACATGCGCAGTTGCACTCCTCCTAGTAAACGGAATCGCTGTACTCTCTGAAGACCGTTTCCTCGCACGCAGTACGTCTACTCCCTCCTCCCCGCAGTTCATATCATTCACGCAATCCTCCACGCGACGAGAACCATTTTCATTCCGCATTTACCCCACGTATCCCCCGCATGGCAGACGTATATTCTACCTTGACTTGATGAAGAGTCCGCTAACGCAGATTCAATTATATTCACAGTTGGATGGACACCTTCCGCCGCTGAGCCCGGATTTGGTCAACGCGACGATGCTGGTGTAAAGTCGCGCCTCATTAACCTCATCTCCTCGGTGCGGACCCTGATGCGAAGTATGTATACAACACATTTCGCTTTGTCCCCCTCCTTCCTGAGACCCTTCAATTCGGTCCATACGCGAAAAATGAAAGAGACGGGAAAGTGTGCGATGGAATCAGAATTGCTTTTTTTTTTTGAAATGTCAAGAGCATACGGAGGGAAAGAAGCAGCGCAAGTCCACCTTTGCTTACCATACAATCGCAGTACCCTTGATTGGCATCAACACCGTCGTCATTCTGTACCTCCTCGTCGCGCCTGGCTAATACCGGATCCTTCTATACTTGCCTGTGTGCGTGGGAGCTGATTGCCATTCAAGAAGTATCGTCGTCGTCTACTCACTCACACATGCCAAATAATGGAAACACCGCATCCGATTCCGTCGAAGCTCAATGAAAATCACACACCCCTAAGCTCGCGAGTATGCGGTATCTCGATATAAGGCATATAATATACAAGGTAGAGCAACCGTTTTGCTCAACGACAATGAACTCATGAATGCATGTGTGGGGCTTATGGTTTTCGCAGGCAGGAAAGGGACAGGATGGCAATCGAAAACGGAGGAGGAAAAGTTGATTTGTGTATATGTGTAGACTGATAGTGCATCGCTACATTTCTCTCTCTTCCTAGCCCGTCAATCAATCAATCAATCATCGTTCTTCTCAAACGCCAACTTCTCCCTCTTTGCTCGTCTTAACACACTCTCCCCGCTTCCTTTCCATATGTTAAACGAGAAAAACGAGAATTTGAAAAACAAAAACACCGATCCACACATACGTTACCAATCAAACGCCGAAGGGGGGAGCAACGGACTTTTTGTCGTAACATACATATTCATCTATCCCGTTCACTCGTGAATTTTTACCCAAGTGTGTGTTGATACCGTTGAGTGATTGATTATACGAATCTTTCAAATTGCCAAAGATAAACTTTGCATATTCATCTACCAATCCGACTTTTTTTCTTTTCTCTTTCTTCGATAAAAATTGTGAACTAGTGCTACTTAGAACGTTACGCAATTTTTTTTTTTTTTAAAAAATTATTACGTGTCGTCTATGTATTGAAGTATGTGAAATTGAATTGGATCCTCATAGAGTATTGCTACCCTGGGCATCGACATAGGTAAGGGAAAACACTTGGTAACGTCCTCGGCCAGGACGGGCCCACAGGCAACTATTGCGCACCTGGTATTTAAGTATGTATGGGTACGTTTTACGACGTTAGGTGTATATTTTCGAAGGGGGGGTTAGGGAATTGGTGAGTCACTTACTCACGCAGATAGTTTTTATGTATATACGACGTGCATCTGCGTATTTAACGTTACAGTTCGGTTTAGTTCAGCGTGATGTTCGTCGCGGGATGATTTAACTTCTTGAAATAAACGGGAAGGGGGGGTGGGGAGGTGTTAGGATGGAGGTAGAGGAAGGTATGTATTTATGTACGTAGATGGAGATGTAGACGACGTGAGGTGAGGATGTAAGTAATGGTAATGGTAAGGAAGGAAGAGTACGACGAGTTCGGGGGTGGGAAAATGTGGTATGTACATATATATATATATGTGCACGTAAATAGGTAAATGTTTTTTTTATTTATTGGATTTTGATGCTCGAGTAGCGTGTATGTATAGGTTTGATGGATGACCGGGGGGTGGGGGGTTTCGAGAGGTAGACTGTTTATTGGGGGAAAGGATATAGAAATGGGGTTTTTAGGATTCACGGGGGATGGGGTAAGGGGAAGATGGGGAGGTACATGGGTTGGATTGAGATGGATTTCTAAAAGTAGTTCTTGGATTTATTTGTTTATTTATTTCGTTGTGTTGATACGGTACTTGATATACATGAATGACCACGTCTCTTCCTCTCTTCCTCCCTCCCTCTCTTTACTCCCTATTCGATTACACGCTCCCCTCGCTCAAACGACATCGAACCTCGCCAAAAGCCCAACCCTCCACCCCCTAAATTCTCTCGCCTCCCGCGGCAAAACCCGCTCGCTCGCCTCCAACGCGACCTTCAACTCCTCGAACAGAGGTTCAGGGAACGCGACGTCTTCAACGGACGCCATCTCCGGGTTTCCCGGCGCGGGAGGCGCGGCGGAGAAAGTAGAGGGTTTGTGGAAGATTTTGAGGGCGCGGGTTGGTTGGGTCGCGGATGAGGATAGAGACGGTGGGGATAAGGAGGAGGAGTAGAAGAGGTCGGGTGTGAAGAGCCATAGGAGGAGGGAGGGGATCGGGGTTGCTGATGGGGAGGAGGATGGGGGCGTGGATGACTCGGGGTAGACGTTGAATTTGCGCACGCCCGTGTTCTCGGCGAGCGAGAGGAGGTGTGCGGAGATCCATTTCTGGACGGGGTATGTTGTTGGCGTTGCGGGTTCCGTGTCTTCGGTGGTGGTGGTGGTGGAGATGCCGACGCACCATTTCCAGATGCGCCAGCCTTGCGTGGTTGGGTCTGTTGTGCCGAGGACGCGTGTGCATTTCTTGCAGACCAAGGACGCTCCGTGTGGAGAAGACATCTTGAATTGTATTTAGTTAGTCCAATGAATTTAACAGCAGTTAACACCAAGTTTCTACAAAGAGGGAAATAATAGGAAGGGTAACGGATATGGATGTAGTCGGACCGATCCTGCCATGCACTCACAAAGGCCTCGGGGTGAGGTGAGGAATGGACTGTGGGAACGATACTTGACAGCGGCCTTTCACAGCACAACGAGCCCATCGACCGGAGAAGAGGATTCAGAAGTGTGCGTTGGGCGTTTGCTCTAGGGCGATTGTATCGACGACGGTGCCACGGAAAGGGGCTGAGGTCGCCTTCTTGTCGCCCACGCTTTCAGTGGCGTGAAGCCACAGAGGGAACAAGGAAATTGAGGCTGGGAAGACAGGTGATCACCTACCTCGACACCTATACAATCCTTCTCCTTGAAGAGGAAGCTCATGAGATCTACAAACCCCAACTCTTCGGCGGCTTCCAGGCGATTCCCAGCCGCGTAACCTTTCTTTCCAATCGCAGATTCGTGCGTGTGGTCGTGGAGATGATGCTCATCGGGTTTGTGACAGTGCCAAAAATCCATCATTTCAGCCCAGTTCTCGTTGGGTAGATCCCTCCACTCCTTGATGCGACCTTGGGGGACGACTTTGCTATGGCAGTCCCTGCAGCATACTGTGACATCTTTCATGTGACTAAGCGATGCGCCATCCCATGGAACAATGTTCGCCTTTCGCTCTTCGGATTGCAAGGCGCCCAGTAGATCGGTGCCTTCCTTCTCCTCGATTTGCAAGCGGACCGTCAGCTCCTTGCTGGGCGGTTGCGCAGGTAGTGACAGCGCGGCGTCTCCCCCGCCTTGGACTTGAATAGGCATGCGGAGGGTGGCCGACTCACCCTCGTGGGTCACGGTGATGGTGTACCCATCGGTAGAGAGCCTTGCTTTGGTCTCGTGAGAGTGCAAGGTGCGCAGTGACGCATAGAGAGTGACGGTTCGTATGTGCAGTAGAAGCTCTGCGTACAGGATTATGGAGGTCTCGTTTTGCGCAAGTGGTTCTTGCGCCGGCTTGTCTCCCTCACCCTGGAGAAGATTAGGCGCTGCTACATCGGAGATTTCATCGGAGGATTTGGGGGTTGTCAGAAGCTTCACAGTCTCTTGAGGGAGATCCAATGCTTCGTAGGCTGAAGCGGGAAGCATCGGGGTGTCTGGTAATGTTCGCCAGATGGACAAGGCTCAGGCTGAATCTCAGAAGCATGATATCCCTGCCCCATGCTTGGCACCGGTACGTACCTATACCAATGCTTATCTAGCTAGCGAGACAGCCCATTCGAGTAAAATCACCTCTTCTTCCATAAGTGAGCTGTCACATTAATATTGAGAAATCGAACCGGGGAATATAACGAGCACAGCTGATATCCTGAAATCTCCACTATAACCTCATGGAAGCGGCAGGTCTTGCACGTGAGTAGACTCAGGTCGTTATGCGACATATACAACAAAGCTTACCATGGATGTGAATCAGTTGGGGCGATTGCCCTTACACTTCAGCTCTATGACGCAACAGTTGAGGGCTTGCAAAAGTTTCATCTAGCAAGAGCCATGTCCGATGATGCCATATCATTACAGACGCAGTTTGCAATCGAGAAGATCCGGTAGGTGACGACTATTTCCTTTTTCTATCCCACGTTGGTATGCAAAACAACGCTCTAACTCCTCAAGGCTACAGGATTGGGGCAAATACATTGGTCTCGATACACCTTCCGATGGCCGATTCAAAGAAACATTCGGCGAAGACCCGTTCAAATGCGCCGCTATCGTGAACGTGTTGCTGGAAATCCTTCATCTGTTAGCCCAGCAAACGCAACTCCAGAGTAAATACGGTCTTATGCCCGGTGGAGGCACCGCGGCGGCACCAAAGGGAAGTGCCAATGTCCTTGCTCTTGCCGCATCGCTCGAGATATCCAAAATTGCGACTCACGACTGGGTACTTGACAGGCAAAAGATGATCAAGCAGTCGAAGCAGACTTTCTCGACCCTAGATCGTATCACCTGGGCGATGAGTAACCAAAAGAAATTCCTGGAGCTGGTGCTGGATATGCGAAGACTGAACGACGGGCTGGAGAAAATCACGTTAACGCCGCGAATACAGGAAACGCTTGATTTCACGTTGATCCAGAATCCAAAGTTAACTCTGAGCTTGCTGCAGTTCATCGAACGCACGCCTGACTTCCAGATGCAGTACAAGGTGCCCGCAGGATTCAAGGTCAGCAACCTGTTGGCGCATACGCAGGGGACTGCAGCAGCACAAGCTGGAAGTGCATTAGAGGTGGATGGGACTTGTCTGAGTGCTACGAATCCACCATTTCTACCTCCAACAGACAAATACACACTGCAGCTCTTCCGTTCCAAGCCCACAGATCCGCCTGTCAAGGTGTTGGTGGAGTGCAAGGACAGGCCATCCGTTACCACCGATCCGCATAGTGCGCATGTCTATGCAACTCGACTGAAAAGTTTGGCGTTACTACTACACAAAACGCCGAAGCCAAAAGGATTCCGTGTTCTCGATTTACTCGCTTACTCAGAAAGTACGGATCCCAATAAACCTCCCGTGCAGTTTGTCTTCGGCATTCCTCCAGACGTGGCTGAAGTCACTGACAACGTAACTTTTGTCCCACTCGACAGGTTATTCACTCCGCCTGAGTCGAAGGAAGTGTCAAAGTTCTTCCTGGGTCAGCGCTTTCAGTTGGCCCGACATCTGGCAAAAGCAGTGCACGAACTGCACGCGACCAACTGGCTCCACCGAACACTCACGAGCGCTAACATCTTGTGTTTCTCGCCAACAAGTGAGACATCAATTGAGTATCCGTACATCTGCGGCTTCGCATATGCCCGTCCGGATGAAACAAATGAGCTGTCAGAAATAGATAGAACCGAGCAAGCAAATTTGTACCGACACCCGAACCACCAACAACCTCAACCCAAAGAAAGTTATCGCCGCTCGTATGAGCTCTACAGCCTGGGGGTGATACTTCTAGAGATAGGTCTATGGCGACCAATATCCGCTTGTCATAAGTCGACATGGACCCCGGAGAAGTTCTCGAGAAGTCTGATCCAGGCTCAAGCACCAAGGTTAGGGCATCTGATGGGTGTGGAATACAGGGATGCTACACTAGCATGTTTGACAGGAGACTTTGGGGTGGGAAACGACGAAGATTACGATTTGTCGATGGCATTCCAGACGAAGGTAGTACAGCGCTTGTATACACTTCGGGCGTAGTAGCTCATGCGCGACCGATGATCACCCTGACCCAGAAGATGAGGTTATAAAGGGTTTCCCAGAAACCACCCTCCTGATATGTGTAGTTTGCAAGTATCCAAGTCATGGTTTGGTCGAAATACCCCACAGGACCGAATATAATCAGTATCCATATGCCACTCATGGGCGCAAGTAAAGCCAAGATGAGAACCATTTTCGCATGCATCTTGTACAACCTTAACCAACAGCGCAAGTCGAATGACTGCATGTGAAATGTCCATGCTAGGTCATGTAAGTTCTCTCTGGCCACCGTCCCGTTCTTGCGACGGACAGTCTTTGTCCATGACGCACGCCGCAGGGTATGAACTATAGTATCACGAGGGTTCATGTTCGCCGTGATACATCGGATAAGATAGACGGCGGCCGGCAATTCCAAGATGAGGTACAGTCCGAGACGCAGGGACTGTTGCAAGATCGCGGGGTGAGTGATACCCTGCTCCCGGTAGAATGCCAAAGAAAAGGTCCTGTAGTGGACATTGTGAATGACCATGACGGGTAGCGTGACCGCCACCTGCCAACAAACAATGTAGAGAAAAAAAGCGTACTCAGTCGTGACCTCTAGGTTACGGATTCTGGGCCTCGTGGGGCGCGACGAACGCATGATGGATCTGGTGCAGGGTTAGAAGCTCACTGTACGCTAGATAGTACAAATTCGAAACGGTGTGAAGCATAACGTACTGGACCCACCACAAAGCACCCATTGCCACGGCTCCCGTCGCAATACCCCTACTAACAGCCGTCATGACGGGAAACAGCCGCCGGTATCCTCTTGGGTATGGAAAATGCTCCACCCCGACCTGGTTTGTGCCTCTGACAAGAATGCAACCACCAGCACCAACAAGATTGATGATAGCATTTATTAACAGAGTTGCACCCTCGGCAACGGTCACCCAGCCTATGTATAATTCGATTGCGGGAAGGAAAGGGTTTGCGCTGCTCCGTTTGTGCAGCCATCGGTAGGTTTCTCGCAGGGAGTCGGTTACGCAGGGCTGAAACCGTGTACGCTGCTGTTGTACCAAGCGGTATCGAGTATATCGCTGGCGTATGCTCGGGAAAGGATAGTTTCGCAGTCGGGAAAGGATCGCTGCTCCCCGCAAAATGTACCGTCGCACCCTCGTTGGACCATTCGAAGCGGTCGCGTTGAGTAAAGGTTCATCTTCACGACTCTCATCGTCATCGTCTAGATCGCCGTCGGGGTCGCTATGGTCGTCCGTGACAGCTTCAGATTGCGATGCGGCGGGCGCTGGAGATGATTGCAAGTGGTGAACATCGTCAAAAATCTCCGTGGATGATGCCTTGGGGGTTTCGGCGCACGTCAGAATCACGACGACTGTGAAGCTGTACAGGACCTGGGCACGCCCTCGATTAGCTGGACTTCCCGACCATCAAGTCGCGCCAACACTCACCAACTGCCTCACGACGGCAAGAATAAAAATCGATAGCACCAGGAAGAAGCGTGCCGTGATGTTGAAGTCTGCCAGTGTGGACAGCAATGCTGGGCGCTCTTCGGCTTCGGCTGCCGCTGCCATGGCTATTTTCAGTCGATCTGCGCAACACCAATTGTTAACCCACCAACATGTCCATGAACCGTTCGAAGGTTGGGTTGCGACTAGATGGGAACGAGAAACTATACCAGCAGCAACAGACGCGCCAGATAGGGGTTAGGCATCCAGAGCAGATGCAGCCTACAACTTTGTACCACAGTAACCGGCGTTTCGAGTCATGTTTCTTATCTTTTTATGGTCCCCTATTTGGATTCTCGATTCCCTTTCCTCTACATTTTTTTATGATCCAACGCATCGCCATTTTGCATGTCTTGAAGCGACTACTACCACTTGCCTGCAGGCATGGCATCTTTCAGCGAAGACATCTCGTCCGCCATGGACGTGCCGCTCTATGAGGTGGCCCCCATTTCCAGTAGTAGATCAACAGCGCCATTTACACCCCCTGAGTCTTCACGACAGCCATCGCAAAGTGTTCCTACCAGACCCCTCTTTCTTACTGTTGTTGCGCTATTATGGCATTTACACGTTCATAAGATTGAGGACGCGCTGTTGACCACGTCCGTCACGAATGAATTCGCCGGGCTCTCAGGTGCAGGCGGGCAATCAACTATCGACAGAGTGCATGATAGCTACAGGTATTTTAAGTTAGAAGCTTGAAAAGGTGACCAAGTTGCTGATGCATCTGGTCCAGCTATTATGACGAGAACGGCAACCGCAAAAATATAGGCGTCGTCGCGTACAAGCGCAGTCGTCGCGGTAAAAATCCAATTGATGATGAGAAAAGCCGCGCAGAGTCAATCATCCGGGAAGTTCGTGTTTTGGCTCATAGCCCATTCAGGACACATAAAAATATCGTACGGATACTAGGATACTTCTGGGAATCGGACGAGTCAATCACGCTTTCGCCAGTGCTAATACTGGAGTTTGCGGATCGTGGATCTCTCGACAGTCTCCTCAGCGATGCCAGAATGCCGCAATATCCCTTCCAGTCACGACAACTCATATGCCTTGATATTCTCCACGGACTAGACGCTTTACATCAATGCCAGATTATCTGGGGAGACTGTAAACCTGCCAATGTTTTACTGTTCTCAAACGGCGCTTCGCCCTACGAGCTGACGGCCAAAATCACCGACTTTGGTTTTGCAGTTATACGGCCTCAACCACATGAGAAGGCCCCAGCAAGGGCTTCTAACTGGAGCGATCCTGTACCTGCTTCTGGGTTCGAGCAATTGTGCGCTTCGGACGTCTACTCTGCTGGCCTTGTCGTGGGCGCTGTCATGTCAAACGGCAAGCAATTTGTCAAATACAGGGACCCACAATCAACAATCGACGATCAAAAAATGGCCCAACGCATCCGAGCTGCGAAAATCGACGGAGATTTTTGCGACAATATCAAGCGTGTGATACAGGAAGCACTACGACCAGATACTAAAAAGTCACATTCCGCCTTAGCTTCCGCGCTCGAGTTAGAGTGCGCATTTGAAACCATACATCATGCGATAATACAGCGCACATGCTTGCGCACAGTGATCGAGTGCCTTCAGTATAGGAAGCGCTTTCAGAGCCGGTAAGCAGCCTGTTACGCAGGAAGGACTACTGCTTACGCGACATGCAGTTCTTCGGAAGACTACTCTCTCCCCATGGACGTGGCCGAGCTCTCGATGAATATAGCATGCAATCACGATCCTTCCGCAACTGTTCTCAACGAAAGGGTGTTTGAATGCTTGGAAGGCTATGTGCAAAGCTGTCTTGAGAGATCGCCACATTCGCTCGCCATTACCCAGACACGCTTTGAGCTCGGCCTCTGCCATGCCATCGGATTTGGTGTACGCCAAAATATCCCGGAAGCGTGTGAGTATCTCGTAGCAGCAGCGAGAGACGGCTTGCTTGCTGCCCAGGCCTTACTCCCAGCTTTTAAAGATCAAGCAAATCTGCTCCAAATAGATTTTCTCAAGCTCCCCGAGTGGTCTCTGAATGGTGTCAAAGCTGGTTCCTGGATCGCCGCAAAAGGCCTCGACGATTTTGAGCAGGCGACACTCGATATTCGTCCATACCAAGCAAGAGAAAGTTCTCGCATCATCCGGACCCCATGGAAGTCACCAGAAAACCTAAGAACTATACTAGAGGAGCTTAAAGGAAGCGACGAGAGTATCAACAACATCTTGTTTACCGAACGCAGCGACACAGCTCTACACCTCGCGTCAATGGAACGAGATGGGAAGGCTCTACAGTTGCTATTGGATCATCCTGAAATCGATGTCAACGTTCAGAACACCAATGGCGAGACGCCTTTGATTTGTGCAATGCGCGCCGGTCATATCAGTATTGCTTGTCGTTTGATAAATCATGGGGCGAAAGTCACCCTCGAAGATAATCGCGGTATCACAGCTTTGCACTGGTTGATCAACTGTTCAGGGCAGCCAAGAGAGATAGAAGACCTAACGAAAAAGTTCAAGCAGCACGGTGCTGACGTGAACGCAAGGTCACGCCATCCATTCCAATTGTCGGAACTCTATGACGCAACTCTCCCACCAGGCACTCCATTGAACTGGGCAGTTCACACCGACAACCTCGATTCGTTTTGGGCTTTAGCAGTGCACCAGAAAGCAGACCTCCTATCCGAGATGAATGATCAGTTGCCCGTGTTGCACCAGCTAGCAGCGAAGCATCAACACGGCCTCTTGACACTACTAAAGAGGGAAGTGGAGTTCTCAAAGCTTGTATTAAGTCTCGACAAACGAGGCAAATCTGCGCTCTGGTATGCTTTGCAGCCGATGAATACACTGGACCGTCTCATCAACGACACGCCTGACAAAGAGGGCGAATCGAGAACCTTGAAGCACTTAATTGATCAAGGCGCAGACCTTGAATACGTCAACAGCCTAGGCGAAACAGCACTCTACGCCGCTATAAGGTCTGGTGCTAAATCGTGCATCAAGTTCCTGTTTGATGGTTACAAGCCACGCTGTCAGCGTATGCTGTCTCTCAGATCTGGACCTCAGCAATTTTCGCCTCTCCGTCGGGCAATATATACCAAAGATTTGGAGATCTTCGGCCAACTTCTGGAAAACATCACTAGTGACTACAAATGGGACTACGATCTATCTCCAGATGGAATGACTTTGCTCCATGAATGCTGCTTCGTGGATGATACTGTGGGTTTCCTCATGGCTGAGTTGTTGCTAGCCGAACGGGAAGCCGACCGTACCAATGAGCATTATGCGATAAAAAAGTCGCGAAAGAAGTACATACTTAGCGCTCGTGGTGGAGCCTGTGATCTGACGCCTCTGCAGTTGGCGGTGCTATGCAACAAGCCATCATTGACAGATACCTTTGTCCAGCATGGAGCTAACCCACTTGAAGGACGACAACGCCAACGCTTGCTTGGGTATCTGATTAAATACCAAACTCTCACCGAGACCCAAGTTGGATCATTACTCGAAACCATCATAAACGACGACGTTGTGCGATCTGCTCGGAGATTACCTCATCCAGGCCGAATTATTTCTGCAGTCGAGCTACTCCTCACAAAGGATGATAGCTGGTTCAAAAAAGGCAATCTGGGTACTACAGATAACGACCATGACCCAGATGTTATAATGTCGGATGCCATTGTCAAACTTCGTTCGTTTATCTTGGAATCAAGAAAGGACAGACAACAAGCCGTCCAGTATGGCAGTCGATGGATCACAGCCCTTGATCTATCTCTTGACTGCATCCCAGAGAGCACGTACTCGGAACCCGCAGAAGCCGTCTTCAGGGTGATACTGAATCATTTCAGCACCCCAACACATCTCAATTTTCCCTATGTGCAAATTCTTCACAACCGCCCCACAAAGATCAGGAACTTGCGCCGTCGAGAGACACTGCTTCATCGTGCTATTCGCATGGGCAGACATAGCATAGTCGAAAGCCTGCTCAAGGCTGGCATAGACTGGGAGATGGCTAACCACGAATGGTTTTCACCACTACACCTAGCCAAGAATATTGCCTATCCCAATCATCTCGAAGGACATCATGTGGAGTCATACGCTACGTCCTTCTGGGGTCGTCTAAATCAGCCTCGATACATGGAAACTTTGGAAGTTCATACGGCAGCAACCCGCATCGTCGAGATGCTACACAAAAAAAAGCAACATTGTCGACGTACGCACTTCCTCGTTTTCAGAGCACTACGCGAGATCTGGTGGCCCTGGGACGACTATGAGATTGATAGTTTTGGAATCAAACATGTCTTGCTGTGGCTTGTCACTGCGTTCATTGTAACAGGTATCCTGGCCTTCCTCTTCGTCATGGGGGACCTCGGCAGACCGACCATCAGCCCTATTGACTTTATACACAACTTCACTGGCACTATCGAAATGGTTGCAATGGATGCCTTCTCCGTCGTCACGCAATGCTTCGATGACTGCTATCGCAATGGCTCTGATGCGGCGACGCTCTGTGGCCTGGCATGGCTGAATCGGATGAATGCCGGTAATGCACGACTGAGTACGATATCAGACTTTATTATACAGCGGGAGTTGGACTGCTATGATCTAGCTAAGAGCCGCAATGAGTCGTTTGATGGTTGTAAAGAGAGGATGACGCCGAAATATTTTTTGGGCGAGCTGCCCAGAGCACTACCGGGCTTCAGCTTCGATAACATGACGTCGGAACTTTGTAAGGTTGAGTTCAAGGTGCAATAGCACTTGTATGTTTTCATCTATTGAGGTTAGATAGGGATAAGTAATAATGCGTACCCTGATAATGCACCCTCTAAGCAAGAACGGTAGATC
This sequence comes from Periconia sp. R9002, assembly GCA_023627715.1. NCBI lineage: Eukaryota > Fungi > Ascomycota > Dothideomycetes > Pleosporales > Periconiaceae > Periconia > Periconia sp. R9002. The sequence continues at coordinate 38,645 of JAMAHW010000088.1, forward strand.
AGACAATTGTTTGGATTTACAGAAATACGTGACGCATGCTCTTGACAAAACTACGGCGGAGCCGTCTTGCAGGTGACCCGAAGACTTTCGAGACGAGATCGAACCGTCGCTACCGAAGAAGTCTGAAACTTTTTTTTGGCATCTCAGAAAGTAATCATCGAGACGACTGGTACTGTCGCTAGAAGGTTACTGTTACCGTTCCAGCACCTGATTCTTGGTTGCAGAGCGATGACTCAGCCGGTCCGCAATCACGGGGTCTCCCCCTTCCCCACCCCTAACTTCTAGATCAGCGCCACCTCCCATGTATCAGCATGACCTCCCGCTTGTAACATAATGCGTAATATTTTGGCGTTGAGGTTGAAACCATTGTGCGGATTTGTGACGCTTCAGCGATAGTTTCTTCCGCACGGTGGAAAGCGAACGTGGTTCGTGGCGCCAGATTCGACAGTAGGTTTCACAATATTACTCAAAGCGGCGCAGTACCGGTTCTATGATCCAAGCGAGCCAAGTGGGTCGAAGAGCCGACATTGCAGACTCATAAAAAATGAAGCCTTTTTCACTCAGCGTGTGCTATTTCACATGGTGGCTACCACTGTTCCGTAGACATTTCAACCGAGCCCATCCTCGGGCGATGGTCCTACACATATTTGTCATAGACCACTTCTCGTGCTTGTGTCAACATTATAAACAACGATCACAAGGGTTAGGACTCTCCTTGACAGATAATCACCAGTGGTGGTTCTATGGAGAAATATATTTCAGATGCACAATCAACAGTGGCAGTTCTGTAGGGACAAACAACTACCTGCTTGATTGATAGCGGTGGTTCTATGGAGAAGAGCAACTAGATACATGGTTGGCAGCAGCAGTTCCTCCTCTTGAGGGCAGTATAGAGCGGTTGGATTTGAGGTCAGAGAGAACGCATTCGGAGTAAAGCGATTATGAGCGTTTGATGGAAATGATCCTAGACTCTGGCGGAAGTGATTGTACGACTTTGCCGCAAGTGATTGTGGACTTGAGCGGACGTGATGGTAGACTTCGCCGTAAGTGATCGTGGCAAGTGATCGTGAGATTTGAAGGAGGGGATTCTGGTTTTTGATGGAAATGATCCTCGACTTTGACTGAAGGATTCTGGCTGCAATAGGCGATAGGATATTTTCGCTTTCGATGCGAGAACTGAGTACTCCAAGGGTTAGCTAAGACGAAATGAAAGAGAAAGTGAACGTACCTTGAAGTCCCTGGAAACAGATGAAGAGCATATCTTGGCCGTTGGGTTGCCAATCCAACGTTGATCGCGGTCACCACGTAGAGGTGTATGCTTGTCGACCGCGTTGAGAAATGAAAGAATAAACAAAACGAAAGAACAAAATAAAACAAACCTTAAGGATGCCCACCCGCCGCATCCTGCGCCGCCGTCGGGCCACCACCGCCTTGGGGGACGACACTTTTAGCTAAATTGCTCGATTATCCTGCTCCTGTCTCGTCGCACTTGATCTTCTCGCCATCCTGAATCGAGCATCTTTATCACACCACCTAGTGAACGTCATTCAAAATAGACCAAGACGAAAACATCATCTAGATTTTAAACATATGCACTGAACAATATCCTACCTAAACCCTGTCGTTTTACTACTCGTGATGAAAGAAACGCCTTTTCTACCCTCACTTTTCCCTACCTATGCGACATCAACAAACCCCCTCTTCCTCCTCCCCTCCTTCCCTTCCATCTCTACCCTCTCTACATCTTCTAACCTAACCACGCGCCCCTCCTCAACCCTTTCCCCCAGAAACGTAACCGCTGCAACATTGAACCCAATTAAATCCCTGTTCTCGCCCAGTCTGCTCCTTAAATCCTTCCGCATGTTCTCAAGCGCAACTTTCAACTCGCGACTCGCAACAATCTGACGCTGGTGCGTTTTGAGCATGAAGAAGAGGACACGGCATGTTAATGTGACGTTCCACCCGCGCTGCAGCCATATCGATAAAAATGTGAAGAGAGCGGGGAGCGAGGAAAAGGGGAGGACGAGAAGAGCATCGTGCAGGCTTGCGGCGGGGATTTTGGCAAGCACGGAGAGCACGTGGCGCTCGGCGGAGATGTTGTTGAGGGCGAGGAAGAGCGGATTGCGCTGGGGCGGCGCGAGGTTGGGGTTGGTAAGTTTGGAAGCTGTGTACGCGCGCATGAGGTGCAGGTCTTCGAGGCCGAGGTCAAGTGCTTCTTGAATGCGCTCGCCGGCCGTGAGGGTGGAGATGGTTTGTTTTGAGGCGGTGCCGACTTCGTCGTCGGCGGCGTCGAGGGAGTCGGTGGTTGGGTCGAGAGAGGTGGCAAGGGTGGATTCGTAGAGCTCTTCAAGGTCGCGCTCACGCTCTTCTTCGAGGAAGATGGGCTCATCGGTCTTGTTCCACACGCGCATACTCTTGTCGTGGCTGGCGGTGACGACGAAATCGCCCGTCCGCGCGACGGCCATGGCCCAGATCTCGCCATGATGGCCTTTGAGCTTCTGGATCTGCTCGAATTTATCCGCATCCCAGCTTTTCACGAGCTTGTCTTTGCTGGCGCTGAAGAGGATGTGCTTTTCGTCTTGCTCCACAGGATGTGGGATGAAGGCGACTTGCATGATGCTGTCGTCGTGCCCGAAGAGCGCCTTGTGGCAGTCACCAAAGTCTAGCCCCCAAATGCGTATATTTTTGTCGGCGGAACAGGTTGCAATAAGTTTGCTATCGCTGGAGATGGACATGTTGAGCACGGGAAGTTTGTGGCCATAGAGGTTGAGGAAGAGCTTGAGCGAGTCTACGAAGAAGACTTTGACGGTGTTGTCGAGCGTTGCGACGGCCAGGAGGCGCGAGTCCGGGGAGAACTCGACGCTGAGGACGTCGTCGTTGACTTTGAGGATGCGGGATTGGACGAGCTTGAGGCGAGGCACCGTGCGCTTTGTGCCGGGGATTTCTTCGTCGATGATGTCGAAATTCCAGAATTTGACGCTTTTGTCGGCACTACCTGTGATGAGCGATTTACCATCGGGGTGTACTTGTAGTGTCCACACAGCGCCTTCGTGCGCTGAGATTTTGTCGAGGAGGGATGATGCTGCGATGTCGTACATCTCAATATCTCCTTCCTTTGTTCCCACAACGACTATCTTGTCGCCAGGAAGGAAAGCTGCGCAGAGAGCCTTTCCACACTCTAGCGTGCGGAGGCAATTTTGCGTCTTGATGTTCCAGATCTTCAGACTACCGTTTGTTGCTTTCCCACTGGATGCAGATGCCAACATGCGATCGTCGGAGCTAAGGGCGAGGGCCCGAATGTCGTTTCTGTGACCGGCGAGCTCGACCGAAAAGGTGCGGTTGCATTCTGGCTCCTCGTCGCTCTTTGATTTTCCCTTCTGGGGAACCTCATATACATCGAGAGCATTACTGTCTGTGCCAACGAGCAATTGTAGCTTTTTAGATCCCCGAATGTGCATCCACGATATGGATCGAACTCTACCACCACCAGGTGGTATCCGTATCGTAACGTACGGTACTATAACATCCCCTATTTCCGCGTCTGCTATGTTGACCTTGTCGTCCGCTGGTTCTGTTTCTGCGCCATTAACTTCATTTTTTGCTTTTTCCCTTCTCCTCTTGCGCTTCCTCGACAACGCTTTCTGAACCTCGCTCTCGCTTCGTATCCGCCAGAGTTCAATGTTTCGATCTGAACCGTGCACAGCAATGTAGTCTGATCTGGTGTAGAAAGAGATTCCCAGTGTCCTGTCTTTTCCTTGCCTATACAGTGTACCTCTCTCCCGCAAAAAGCGTTGGTCAACCCCCTCCCCTATAGATGAGCCTATCCGTCCCAAGCCAGGCAGATCGATGGCCCATACTTTGAGCTCCCCGTCGTTTCCTGCAGTTATGCAACCGCTGGTGTCTGGGGACACGCCGAGGGACCAGCATTCTCCGTTAGTCTGTGCAATGTGAGTTTCGATACAATGTTGGGTGTTCACGTCCCAGATCTTGATGAGCGCATCTTTGCTGGTGGAGAGAAGAAAGGCCTGGTCTGTGTCCATTTCCGTATCCGCGCCATTCTCTTCCTCTTCCCCAGCTGATCTTGAGGGGTGCAGGAAATGCAGGCCGGTGATTTCGCCCTTGTGTCCTCGCAGCTTGAATAGACCCACTTCCGAGACCAGGTCCCAAATAACAATGTCCGTATCCTTTGCACCGCTCGCTAGTCGCACGCCGGACTGGTCAAAAGCTAGTTTGGTAACAGCGGATTTGTGGCCATTGAAGCTTATAACCACTGTAGATGTGCGGGCATCCCATACTCTAATGCTGCCATCGGCATAGCCCACCGCGAAAACATCCGGGTCTACGTCGCTCCGACATATAGTTGTGACCTGTTCCGTACAGGTAGCTTCCCGCCATCGGCCCAAAAGTTCTCCTTTTTTAATGTCCCAACAAAGCACTTCCTCGTTTGCGGCGGCGTATGCACGCCCAGCGCCTGCAGCTCGACTCGATCCAGGCTGCGTGAGACCTTCCGAGGTCCAGACAATATTGGAAGTAGTGGTCGCAACCACTCCGAATGCATCCGATTGCTCGTATTTGCTACAAAAATGCCATTAGCAGGAGTTTTGAGGGTAAGTATGTATGAGGCGAACGTACGTGTATGAGCGCACCATCTTGCGCCGCGCCTATGGCTTCGAATGTCTGAGGAAGCACAGAAAAAGCAAATAAAGAATCCGGTACGTTCGATTCTCTTACTCGTGTTTAGAGGTCATGAATCAAAGGCACCGGCTGAGCAATTGAGCCTCTTTTTATTTTCCCTCGGCGTGAGAAGTTGAAGAATTGAGCTCCAAACTTTTTGACCGAAAAGCCAAAAAGCTGCCCCACCAGCCACTTTTGCTCCGCCACACAGCCACAGCGGCCCACTTACACCGAGCTGGGCAGACCAACGACACACATCACTCTCCCGATCCGCCGCCGCAAGTCGAGTGTTAGCATAGGATACCGTAGTACCAGCCGCATAGGAGAGCTTTCGTCCATACCCATCCCGCTCCCGCCTGCACCCACAAGCCCACCATGCTTCTCCTCGACTATCAAAATGTCTTGATTGAGTCGTTGCTCAGAGAACGCTTCGTACCAGGGTGCGCATGCCCCGCGTCCTCCGCCCACCAGCCAGGTAGCTAACAAGCACAAGAGCATCCCCCGTCTCAATTGACCAGGTCGTTTCCGACTTCGACGGCGTAACCTTCCACATATCCACACCCGAGGCAAAGTCAAAGATTCTCGTATCGATACACGTCAAATGCTTTTCCGAGCTCGTGCAATACGGCGCCCAGGAAGTCCTGGAGCGGGAATATGGCCCATTTATCGTGGCACCTGAATCAGGATACGACTTTTCCGTGCAAATCGACCTTGAAAATCTCCCCGAAGACCAGGGTATGTTTGTTAAAAGCAACAAGAGAAACGAGGTGGGGACAGGCTGACGGTAAATAGAAGCCAGGGATGATCTGGTGCGCCGCGTATCACTCCTCAAGCGCAATGCCATGGCCGCCCCATTTGAGCAGGCATTTGACGAGTTCCACCACCTGCAAGAGGAAGCTTCCAAGTACACTTCGGAATCTGCGCCACAAGGTGTCAAGGAAGGCGGTGAAGTCCGCGCAATCCACTACCGTGAGGAGGAGGCCATTTACATCAAAGCCAGTCACGATCGTGTGACTGTAATTTTCTCCACGGTTTTCAGAGAAGAGACGGACAGAATCTTTGGAAAGGTATTCTTGCAGGTACGTCTTGAACTCTGTTATTTTATTCTTTTGTCTTGTTATTTACAAACATAGGAATTTGTTGATGCTCGACGAAGAGCAATTCAGAACGCCCCTCAAGTTCTGTTCTTGAATGAGCCGCCGCTAGAGATTCAAGGAATTCCAGGCATCAATACTTCTGGCTCCGGCGAGATTGGTTATATTACATTTGTTCTGTTCCCCCGTCACCTGACAAACCAGCGACGAGCCGATGTCATTTCACATATCCAGACCTTCCGCGATTACTTTCACTACCACATCAAGGCTTCCAAGGCTTACATTCACTCACGGATGCGGAAAAGGACGGCTGATTTCCTCCAAGGTATGTTCAAGTTCAGATTTGTTGATGCATATGTGTTGACCGAGTTGCAGTCCTACGTCGTGCCCGACCTGAAGCAGAAGAGAAGGAGCGCAAGACAGCTAGCGGAAGGACGTTCAAGGTCCAATCGTGATTTTAAGAATGCGGCATGTGTGTTGCAATGTATATGCAGGCAATTGGTCAGCGAGCAGGGGATCCCTATATAGGCGGCGACGCAAGAAGACTTGTGGAACATGCAAGCTAGAGTTTTGCAGAAGGAAATGTGTGGAGAGAGGCCCTAGGGCTATTGAATCACTAAGCCAAAATTCCAACTCAATCGGGACACTGAAACTCAATTTTCGACATTGATATCATAAACCACATGTATGCAGCAGCCTAAGTACAAATCTTGAGGGGATACCCATGCAGCGCACAGACCATGAGTCAACGTCGCAGTTCCCCAGAATAATTTCCACTCAACCTCCAAACTAAACCCTCCTGTACCCCAACCCTAAATTGACATACCAAACTCCTCGAAACAAATCCGACGTCACCTAAAATTATGGCGGAAGCTTCAAAACCGAAATACGACAGCCTCCCAGGCATTGACACAGCTCCTGACGTTTACGAAACCCCCGAGCTCGCCGAGGATGTCTCCACAATACAGGCCTCCACCGCAGTTTCCGAATCAGACAGCGAGGAGGAATCAGATATAGAAGCTTCAAAAGTACATCACCAAAGGTTGCAAACAGACCAAGCACGGCATCGATTCCAGCCTTCGCGGGTAGACGCGCATAATGTGGACTTCTCCGATAACATCAGTGGCCCGCAACGGCGTTCGTACCGCACATCCACCCGGGCACAGCGACGAAAGGGCGAGATAATAGGCGATGATAGCGATGAAGAGGAGGAAAGCTTCGAGCGCAAACTTGCGCGTGTGCGGCAAGAAGCCCTTGAGTTGGAAGAAGAATACGCTGAACGCATGCAATCTGGCGACAAGACCAAAACCGAAGAGCGAGACTCGAAAGAGATAATGGAATTCATCAGCGACAAAGTCGACTCCATCTACGCGCAGCGGCGAGGCGAAAACAAGGGCAGCAACAATAGTAGCGCAGAAAGCCAGCTCTCTGCCACAATCCATAAATTCAACAATTACACCCCTTTCGGGCCTTCCCCCCGCATCTCCAAAGCCATCGCCAACCAGCCGCCCCTCCCCGGTTCACAAATTCAACGCAGCCAACTCGACCACGTCCTCAGTCAAGCTAGCGATTTTGACGCACGCCTGACGCAGCTCGAGCGGAGCCTTGGACTCAACGGCTCAACAATGCCAGACGTCGGTTCCAACGCCCCACTGCCCATCTTCACGACCCTCGAACGCATCGAGGAGTCGGTAGGGCTGATGACAGACGCTTCATCCGGATCTCTGGAAACTGCGACCGCGCAGATCCGCAGACTTATCGCCGAGGCCGAGCACCTCAAACAAATCCGATCCTCCTCGTCATCCTCTCCAGCCCCGTCGTCACCCTTGTCATCAACTCCAAACACCGCCAGCGAGAATGAATTAATGGCGCTAACACCAGCGCAAGAATCGAAGATCAATGCCCTTTACGGCACGCTCCCTTCCCTCGATAAGCTCACTCCTATTCTACCGCTTGTTCTTGACCGCCTACGCACACTGCGCCTCGTGCATACGAGTGCACATCAAGCGGATGCCGTGCTGGCGGAGCTTGAGACCCGTCAGAGTCAACAGGCGGCTGAGATTGCGAAGTGGAGCGAGAAATTGGGAGAGTTGGAGAAGGAGGTTAGGGCTGCGGAGGAGAGGACGGAGAAGAAGGTTGGAGAGGTTGGGGAAGTGGTGAGAGGAGTTGAGGCACGGGTAAGAGCATTGGGTGGAGCGTAATTGATGCGAGTGAGGGCCGATCAACGATCTTTCTCCTTGTGATTTTCAGTCAGCGCTTTAGGTAACGTATACCGGCGACGAATAGTAGATATTCATGAAAGGGCAGGAAAGGAGAGAAACTATTTAGATACCCCTTAAACAACATTGCGCAAAAACTTGGCTTTTTTGTCTTGCCAGCTACCTTTCTACATATGTACATGTATGTCACTGATGTATATTCACTTCCCTCCCCTCCTTCCTGAGACTCCACTTACATACACACACTATCGTGGAAATAACATATTCGCACAGAGCAATATAATTACACTCACAAGTATCAGCACCACCAATAAAGATTCGCAGAAACGTCCTGCTGGGTTGTGGACGTGCACATATGGTAAGTGGTTGAACTGGTGAATACATTGGTACAGTATACCCACCTCAAGCAAACGCACTTATCAAACCACAACCCCCAAAACAAGATACAAGAAACACTTTCTAATCTCTTTCTCTCTACAATACCATAACCCTCCCACCCTCTCCTCCTCCTCCTCTCTCCTTCTTAAATAAAAAAAAAGCCCCCCCAGCTAAAAAAAAAAAATCCCAAAAGAAACGAGCCCGAGGCCTTTTCTCCGCTCACTTTAGAGCGGGCGCCTTTCTAAGGCTCGCCCAGAAACTATTTTTATTTAGTTTGCTGTGCGATTCGAACTTTTGCCTCAAAGGCTACACTGGTTTGGAATGTGTGTTGTTTTGACCATTCGGCCAAAGCGGTTCTCATTCCAGCAGGCTGTATGCTTTGAGGGGACTTGTTCTATTATGAGAGGATTCGTGGTTTGAAGTGGCTATATAGTGCTTGTAAAAAAACCAACCTCGCTTAGGGTTGTGGTTGTGAGGCTTTTTTTGGTTTGTTGTTGTTGTGGTGAGTGGTGGTTGCTGTCGCGTAAGTGAGTGAGTGAGTGGCTGAAGCAGGCGCGTTTGTAGGGCTCTGGCTCTGATTGGTGTCGATTGGCGTGGGTAGTTGATGCTGCCTGCTGCTGCTGCTGCTGCTGCTGCTGCTGCTGCTGGTGGTGGCTGTGGTGGCGGTGGTGGTGTTGGAGGAGTGTGCGTTTGTTCACTGGTTTATGCCTCATGGTATAGTGTGCCATGTATTTACATGTTTCGCATCACCTCTCACTCTATCTAAACACCACATGGCCTCTCCAACCAACGACGACACAGAAAGGAAATTTCTCTTCCCATTTTCCAAATGCCTTCGTATGGGCGAGGCATTCGGGGCTGGAATTTTATCTCTATTCTCTCTCTCTCTCTCTCAACTCTGTGCAACCTTTACGCATGCAACAAAGCGACCCTCCTACTACTCCCTCCTCTAACCTCCTTCTTCAACCTTCACACCAAAGCTCTGCATGTTGAACTCTAGGTATAGAGTCGTTTGTTACCGAGACACCACGTGGTGTGGCGTATTGAGACACTAATAATGTACTGTAACCACCCTAGTTACATTTAACTAACTTTGTACCCGCGATATAGATATATTCATCCCGCTGCACTCCTTCTCAGGATAACATCGGAGATTTGTTGAGCCGAGAATGTTTACTTCTGTACAAGTTTTTTAACTGTTTTGGTTATTTTGCAAGCAAGATAGTATATAACCAATATGTTGATAAATTGCAGATACGACTGTACTAGTTAGTTACTACATGAGGGTTGGGCAACTTGGCTGACCCGTCCCTTTGATCTACAACTCGCAACTACTCTTTCCGTTATAGATAACATAATTTTCAATTGCTCGAAACATAGCTGCATGTTTCTCCTCTCCTTTCACCTGACATCTTGAACAAAAACGCTAGGACTTAATGAACATGAATATCTTCCAGCAGGACCAAGTCACGCCACGGAAGCGACCGCCTTTACAATACATACTTTTTGTGAAGCCACCACTCACTAGAACAGTTAGTTACCTACGGACCCGCAAAACGAAGCGTCTCTGCCAATATCCCAAGGTCTGTTTTCCTTGAAACGACCTATCGAACAGGTGCTTTTATGTCTACAACCTAAAAAGAATCGTCTCCGCGCTGTATGTTCAAGATCTTGTTAGTCCTCCTCAACTACTAATACACACCTTTCGTGATAGATACCTATCTACCTAATAGGATGCAAAAAGCGAATATATAAAGTCTTTTGCAGAGCCTTGGTACCCAAAGCTTCCTTCTTTCCAACTACCATGTGGGTGCCCCAAGGGGACAGACATACATACACAGCTGAAAGCATACACCGAATCAAAGTACATACCTAATGCACAACACTACCTCATAATGCCATAACACACCTCCATGCAAACTCCGTCAAGAACATCTCCAAAAGCATCACCACGTGGGCACGCCACTACATTCCAGCACATGACCACGTGAACATCCACCCCTTTTAAACTAACCCAAATTAGGTAGTCCACGATACGTGTCCGTGCGTTTCTGAGCGTAGGTATGCATCCGCTCAGCTCCGCGTTCCAATGGATTTTGTCCTCGTGATGCGTTTCCCGCGGATCCGTCTCGCTTTCTTGAGCGCGCGCGTACATGTTTCGTCAGAAGAGTGTAGTGAGGCGAATTTGGAAAGTCAGGAAGGGGGTTTGACTCGGGACTGGACAATGGAATGGGGCGTAGATTGGAATTGAGTTTGGGAGAGGAAGGGGGAGAGTCATGTCGTTGGTTTGGTTAGTGGAAGAGGGCTCGTGACTATTTTTTGACGAAATGGGAGCTTGGCTGGAGGACCTAAGCGCGCGCGCACCTGTGAGTGAACGAGAAGCGAGGTCATGACATTTGGTGTGGTCAAGGAAGAGAAGAAGATGGAGTGTGAGCTAAAAAGTTGAGAGAGAGATGTAGAAGCGCGAATACCCGAGTCTGACTGCTCAAGTGCTCCAGCTGGTTTCATATCACGGGGTTTCAACTTTTCTCTTTGGAGCTATAATTACCGGCATGCATGCATACCCTTATGTGCATGTTACCAGTACCATTCTTTTTTCTACTAAACACGAGGGAGGTCCCTGTCGGCGCGCTAGTTTCGTAATCGTGGCCCTCTTATTCACTTCCTAGCTCAAAAGAGGTGTCGTGGTTGTGTGTTTGACCTTCTTTTTATGCGGGGTAGCGTTGTTTTTAGGTTATGAAAATCCGGGGCTGTGGACTATGCGGCGTAGTGTGTGCACGAGTACGTTGGATATTTACGCTCTCGGAACCACGGACCTTGCATTTTTCTTTGACTAACGTAAATGGCCCCTTGTTTTCTTCTCTGGTTGGTTGCTGAGTTGTTACTGAGATAGACGCATGCACACAAACGTGGACGTCGAGGAAAAACCTGATAATGCGTGTGCAAGCAACAGAGATAGAATTTTTTCTTGTCTCAGTCCATAAACCTGGACTTGGTTTGGAGTATCCTCACGACTCGGCATGGAGAAGAAAAATTAACCCAAAAGCGGAGCCAACTGACATGCCACTGAGTTTATGTTACCCCATCGCAAATGCGTAGGCAGCGCATGGGCTTTCTCGATCTATGACGCTAAAGTAGTTGCCGTTGCAAGGACGACGCTATTCGAACAGCATGGCATGGCATGGCATGGACAATGGACGAGAGCAGACAGGAAGATGCATGGTTGCATCAAGGCGGGGAGAATGGAGCGAGTTTTGCAAACGTAACAGAATATGGGTATTTTGCAGGACTCGAAATTGAGGTTGATCGTTGTTGCACACGCATTCACGCACGCAGAATCGAGATGGAGACGGATGCACGAATAATTACTGAAAAATGATGTGCGGAGAAGGGGCCAAGAAGAATGGCGAGAGGTATCTCCGGTTTGCCATGACGTCGCGACTGCTCCTGTGGCAAAACATATGGCAATATTTTTATATGAACGAGGGTTTGGTCGTCGGTAAGAGGCCCTCAACATTCACGTTGCCCGTTAGTTAAAATCGTTAAACGTTGGACACGCAACCATCAACGGTCCAACGCGGCGAGAGTGGACAGGTGATGCCGGTTAAAAGAGGTCCGGGGCAAGAATAGGAATGGAGCTAGGTGATGCCAACTGACGAGACCGAAGACGTGAGACGCGTTATTGATGGCGACACATTTGTGTAAGAAAGCATCCGAGACGGGCTAACAAAACGAAAGAAAGCATGGCCATGCACCAGCGCCGACCCGGCACAGCAATGTCACACAGGTCAGCCTGGCATTGCGCAGCGACCTTTGCCATTCATTCAATTGCCATCCATCTCCAGTTGCAATGAATGTGGTCAAGATGCATACATATCGGTGTGAAAGCGGTGGTCTATGGTTCAAGGCGGAGGTTGAGCAGCAGGCGGGCGACGAGGGCTCGTTGATTGTCTTTCTCCGCGTCGATGCATTGCATCTCATCAAATAATAGAGTGTAGACGGACGCCGTGCGAGGGCCAGAGGACGGGGTTGCGTCTGAGGAGAATGGAGGAGAATGAAATCGATGAGGTAAAAGTTAAGTAATGGCAACTGCGAACTTACGGTGGCCATGTGACCGTCTAAGCCGCATCGGGGCTTCCCCAGAGTTGGCAGGGGCGTAGCTTGGCGGGAGAGCCTCGCGGTAAGGTTGCTGCACCAAACGCAAGCTCCACCACGACCACGCCTTTTTCCACCACGAGACCTTCGTTATGTGTCATTCATCCGCCCAGAGCTCAAACCATGCCATCAAACTTGGCTGCCATGCTTCCTTTGCCATGTCCGTCTCCACTTCGGCTCTGCGGCCCAGCGTCTCGGTCGTCTGCCCTCTCTCCGCTGTGCCTCTGTGCTGTGAAAGCTCGTACATAGCTGCTGATGTTGACTAACATGGTACCACCAGTTTCTTTGTCCCTTGAAAATTCTCTACCCTCCAATTCCATCACTCGTTTCTCCCTCGCACTATAAGAGTCACAGGCCCGCTGCTTTGAATTTCCTTGGGCCTCACCTACTACTCAATAATACTCTCTCTCATTTCCTTACTATACAACTACGCCACTTACCTACACAGCTCAACAGCATAATATATAACCTGCCTGTTGACCTCACCTACTCTCCACCTCCGGCTCGGAGCACACTCACTACGCCTCCATCCAATGCACATCAACGACATCCCCTTTGAAATTCTTTCCAAGATCCTCGAGGAAGCCGCCAATGCCAATATACGCAATGGCCCTCGATTTACCTACGGCCTGTCACAGCCGCCCATGCCCTACCAGAAGGCAACCCTCCAGCGTTATGTGAGGGGGCCTGTACCGCCAGAAATGTTGCGATGGGACGCTACGTCTGCTATGCGTTTGGTGTGCTGGCGATGGCATGAGTGGTCCTTGGAGTATGCTCTGAAAGATGTCTATATTCGTCGGTGGAAGGGTGGAGAGGTGCGTCGTTGATCCTTTAAGGTAGACTTTCGACTGTGCATTCGGATGCTAACATGAAACAGCGATGGGCCGAACTCTCTCTTCGCCGCGAGAATTACGGGCTCTACGAACTCATCGACAGGCCCACTGGTACCGCCGTCTATCGTGATCCCTTCACCTCTCTGAAGCACACCGTCGACACGTTCAACAGGTTCCCTGGGGTCGCCGCTAAGATCAAGCGCATGTGGTTCCATGGTTTCTACACCGCTGGGTCGAACCGCATGGTATTTGAGTCCCTCAAGAATTGTACGAACCTTACGTCGGTGTCGCTTCCATGGACTGCGTTCCGCCACTTGGACGCGAATGCTTGGCGGAACCTGCTCGTAGGTAATGGCAAGCCGTTGCAGTCTCTGGAACTTCTCGCCGTCGATCCCACGTCCCAGCAGGCTGCCGAAGACGCCAATCGGACCGATCTTCAACCCCTGCAGTCAGTCAATTTTGGCATGCTCAGGCGACTTAAATTTTTTGGCGACACCAATTTTCTTCCCGTCACGGATGACGACTTATTTGCCATCGCCCGCACGGCAACCCAGCTGCAGGAGTTCCACTTGACATGCATTTCCACCGTCACCATTGATGGCGTCATGGCCATTGTTCGAGCATCGCGCTCCACCCTGCGAGTCCTTGAACACAGCCCCCGCTCCCAGGATGGGTTCTGGCACCCTCATCCGGGATCCCCATCCGATTCCGAGCACCTTTGCGAGCTTTTCCGTGACTGTCCCAAGCTCGAAACTCTTTCGATTTCTCTTCCTTCCGTTTGCGCAGACCTCTTTTCGAACCCGAATGCCAAATTCAATGGCGATCTGCAGGTGCGCGCATTGCATCTCTGCGGCCATGAGCATGGACGCTCCACACATGAAGCCACCGACGCACTTCAGAAGCTGCTGCATCAGGCACGCACCCTTATCGACATCAAGGCCATGAGCGTCATCCCGCGTGAATTGTATATTGAATTATTCTTCGCCGATTTTATTTTCGAGCCCAGCGCAAAGTTGGTCCACGGCGATTTTTCTCCTGCACAGGTGGCAGAGGACGAGACCTGGCTGGACACGCTTGGTCCCTCGGGTAAAGGCCCGTACGGCAGCACCGGACTTTATGAGAAAGAGGAGGAGGGTCCTTTCCAGAGCATGGGTGAAGATGATTTTCTTACGGGAGTTCGACGGCGATTCCTATCCATTTCCACCTAAGGAGACGGCCGATGACGACGTATGCGCATACTCTCTCCTCTACCTGTATCAATTATGACTCGAGACTCACGATTATGATTTTGCTATGCATCATTCACGGATTGGCGTTGGATAACCCAGGCTATGGCCGTTGTGCTTGCCTTTGGCTATTTTCTTTTTCTTTTCTTATCGCGTTCAAAATTTTCCGAGGGGTGCATGACATGATGCACAAAGCGATGATACCACCAAAAAAAGTGTTTACATGGACGGCGGGATACGGCCTGGATATAGTATTTATTTTTCCATAGCATTTGGGTCGAGGAGCAATCTGTAACGATACCTCGACGTCTACTCTTGGCATTAGGGCCGAGAAACAGTTCGAACTCAATGGATTGAATTTTTTTACAACGAATTTTCTAGACCATACACTATGAGGGGAGCAGATCCAAGGTTGGCGCATCAGCCATGCATGTTCCTGAGACTAGGAAGGCTACAGTGCTAGCGCCAGCGCCAGCAAAAAAAAAAAAAAGAGAGCAATGACAAACATCTGCAATTTGCTGCAATTTGCTGGCGTCAAAAAGCTGGAGTTCTTTCTTTTGATGCCGCCTTGTGTTGTTTGGGGTGCAGTTCTCGGGATTCGGCGTCTGATTACAGGATGAAGCTTGGTAATGTCGATACGGGATCTCGGAAGATGCAAGATGCCGCACAGTGTTATTAAGTATTGTTCGCAGGAAAGTGAATGAAAGAAGCAAAAGAGAATTATTAAGCAGGCTCGCAATCATGTCATGCTATGCAATGCACAAGGGCAGAAAGGACTTTCTCGAATGGTACCATCAGCACATGTGCCCTTGGACCGAGAGGGACTAGCCCTTCCCGTGGGGTTAGCCTAGTCCCTGATTCGGTGGGCGGAAAGAGTACGAAAGCACTGGAAGAGGCCGACTACCGGTATTTTTCCGCCTGACGAAAA
Source organism: Periconia sp. R9002 (assembly GCA_023627715.1). NCBI lineage: Eukaryota > Fungi > Ascomycota > Dothideomycetes > Pleosporales > Periconiaceae > Periconia > Periconia sp. R9002. The sequence continues at coordinate 54,152 of JAMAHW010000088.1, forward strand.
CCTGACCAATGTTGAGATAAGCAGGCACTCGATGGAGCTACCCCTCTATGCTAGGCCGCATCGGGAGCTCGTAGAGGCACAGTTGCCCCCGAACCTTGCAGTCTTCGTGCCATGTTTGCAGGCTGATACGAAGTCAACTTAGTGGCCGATTGCCAAATACCTCAGGGTGGGCTGGCGTTGCCTGGCCAATTGCACCCTCCACGGTGAATTCGAAACCATGGCCTCGACCAGAGGTGGGGAGCCCGCCGCCGTCTATAAGTATCCACGCTTCCCCTCGCCCGTATGCTCTTCTTCTCCCCTCAGTCAGTCCTAACTACAACGACAACATCAATTCTTCACATACGCCGTCCCGACCAACTACACATCCTTCACCATGGCTCCCAAGATCGCTATCGTCTACTACTCCATGTACGGCCACATCAAGCAAATTGTATGCCTCCCTTCCTCTCGCTTCTGCTCATCATCACTTCGTTGCATCCGCTAACCATTGACTACAGGCTGAGGCCGAGAAGAAGGGTATTGAGGAGGCTGGTGGTAAAGTCGACCTGTACCAGTACGTTCCCCATTTCCACCCTCGCTCAGACCTTCTTCCCCTCCACGCACCCGTATGGGTTCGGCTCCCCGCGCGCACATTCCGCTAACATGTTGCCACAGGCTCGAGGAGACCCTCCCTGAGGAGGTTCTCGGCAAGATGTACGCTCCCCCCAAGCCTACCGACGTCCCTACTCTCTCCGACCCGGCTGTCCTCAAGGACTACGACGCTTTCCTCTTTGGCATCCCCACCCGTTACGGTAACTTCCCCACACAGTGGAAGGCCTTCTGGGACAAGACCGGCCAGATCTGGGCCAGCGGAGGCTTCTACGGCAAGTACGCTGGTATCTTCGTCTCCACTGCCGGTATTGGCGGAGGCCAGGAAACCACTGCCACCAACGCCCTCTCCACCCTCGCCCACCACGGCATCATCTACGTTCCCTTCGGTTACGCCAAGGCCTTTGCCCAGATGTCCAGCTTGACTGAAGTCCGTGGTGGCTCCGCCTGGGGCGCTGGTACCCTCGCTGGCGGCGATGGCTCCCGCCAGCCCTCCGCCCTCGAGCTCGAGATTGCCCAGATCCAGGGCAGGACCTTCTTCGAGGCGGTCAACAAGGTCAACTTCGCATGAATACATGGCGGAGCTGAGAATGGAGAAGAGGCGAAGAAGGACGAACCTACTGCTGCTCCTACGTCAACGTCGGCAGCGCAGACCCAACCTGCTACTACAGGACCGCAAGAACACAAGCCCAAAGATAAAGAGGGACCATGTGGATTACCTACCAAGTGCAATGTCCAATAACGGACACAACTCTATACCAAATTCTATAATAATGAAATGTAAAGAACCGTTATGAACTCAAACAAGAATCTAGTCTTTTTCCTTTTTCTGCGTGCTTTATTTTGGCGCTAAATGTACATTAACGTGGAGTCTAATGCACGACATTCAAGTCAACGTGGAAGGCGGCTGAGATGAGCAACATGGTTTAATTCTGCCTCCAATTGACCTTTATTCAACAATAAACACTGCCCGTAGATACCTACATACATATCTAACTAGGCACATGGCTAGTGTGGGGTTGCGGTGAGGCAGTTGAAAGCGCCCCTCTTTTGCTTACTAAGGAGCTTTAGGCGCAAGCCACATGTCAAGGGAGGCGTGGGAGGGCACATGCATATGACGTTGGACGCGTTTTGCTGGTCAGCCCCTGGCGTCGTATGACAGACAAACTTTCTTCTTGTTTCACGCTTTCTACTCATGATGTTCTAATTTTCTTGTCTTTTTCAACTTTCTCTTATGTTGCACTTCTTGCTGTTCCATTCGCAACCAATCCCCGGGATTCGCTACCGTAACTACCACTATTCGCAATGATAAATCCGCTTTTCCTCGTTTCGTGGAGTCTAATGATGGCCTCCACACCTCTATCCACTACAGCAAATGGCCAGTCTCTTCCTTCATATCATCGCGAACCTCCCAACCAACATGTTCTGGGCGGTAATAGTGGCAGCAGCAAGGTACATGGACAGCATGACATCGGCGTTGGACATTTCAGCGAATGGAGTCGTGCAACGAAGAGGCGGTTTTTTATCGATTGGCAGAATTCGCGTGAGTCGGATTGGGTGCTCGTAACAGGCAATGAAGGTGGGGACCTTGACAGTATGAGCAGCGCCCTCACGTGGGCGTATCACCTCGAGCACTCAACTATGAATACATCGAACCCAATCAAGGCTATCGCGCTACTCCAGACTTCTATGGATGCCCTAGACTTGCGCCCCGAGAATCAAGTCGCCCTCTCCAACTCTAAAATGACCTCTGGACACGAAGATCTCCTCACCATGGACGAACTCCCCGAAGACCCGGAAACCCTCAGCAAAAAGCTCAAAGGAATGGTCCTCGTCGACCACGCCAGTCCCCTCCGTAAATGGAGCAACGCAAAAATCCTTAGCATCTTCGACCACCACGTCGACAGGGGCGTCGCGCCGGACGCCAACCCCCGCGTCTTCGAAAAGGTCGCATCCTGCACCACGCTCGTCGCGCGGCAAATGCTCGATGACCTCGAGCGACTCCCAGAAGAATATCACATGCCGCACGAGCTCCTCGAGATGATCCTCAGCGCCATCGCCATCGATTCTGGCGGCCTCGAATCAGGCACAGACGCCGACATCCAAACCTCGCAACGCGTCCTCGACCGCAGCCGCTGGGCCAACCGCACCCTCCCATCCGCCATGTCTTCGCTTAACTCCGTCCTTAAGGCGGCTAAAAAGGACCTCGAGCACTTATCAGTCCGCGACCTCCTCCGCCGCGACTGGAAAGGCGACCTCGTCGACACCCCGTCCCCTCGCACTCCAACCGTAAGCCTCGGCTTCGCCTCCATCCCCTACTCCCTCTCGGACCAAATCGCCAAAACCGGCTTCGGCGAACTCTTTCACTGGTTCTCCATCCATGCCGCGTGGACCGCCGCTACGGGCGTCGACATCGACATCTGCCTCAACAAGTACAAAACGCGCGACCCCGTCACCAACGAGACGCGCAAAATCCGCGAGATTGTCCTCACGGTCAGAGACGATGTGCGCATTGACGAGCGCCAAGCGGACTCGCTGTTCCGTCTCGTGTACGACGCCCTGGAGAAGAGCGAAGAGTTGGGCTTGAAGCCCTGGGAGAGGGTTGGCGAGTTGGGCCCTAGGCAGATGGTGTGGACACATGAGAGTGGCGCGGGGAGGAAGGTTATTAGACCTATTGTTGAAGATGCGGTGAAGGGGTGGGATATGTAGATGATATGACTGGCATTTTGAGATTTGGCTTTCGTTGACGCTCCTAGTCTAGTTTGGTATTCCTTTTTGGTGGAGTTTGTTTGGCTTCTGTGTCGTGTCCTTGCGGTCAGGACGGGAATGCGATCTCAAGAAAGACAGCGAGGGAATGGGAAAAGGGAAAAGTACATAGTTTCGAGCATTCTTCCCTTCTGTTTCATTTTCTTTGTTTTTAGCATATTTTCTATTCTTTTGGAAAATCCATCCATCTTCTAAACAACATCTACACACCAGTCAGAGGTATAAGGTACAGATTGAGAAAGAGAAGAGAGGGGGTAGGTACATGGTCGTCATATACTTGGCTTTCTGTAGAACCTGGCGTGTTACTAGGCATGAAAAAAAATATCATCTAACCATCGCAAAGTATTGATTGCTTGCAGTATCAGCGACGGATGAACGGCCGTGCCAGTGTATATATATATAGCTGCTGATGTAGGACATCGCGTTTAGGTGCCCGTTTTTCATTTTTCCTTTATTCTGGAGAAAGACATCAAGCTAACTTCGTAAGAAAGTTTACAAGGGAGGTAGTGTACATTGAAGTGTAGGACGAGGGAGGAAGGCAGTATTTTTCATTCTGGTGTTGGAAAGCTTTGAAACGAATTTCGAATCATGGCCACGAGACTCTGATAAGAAACGCATCTCAGATCCGAGGATACTTGCATTATTAATCCGTTGGGATGTTTATACAGAGCTTTGAGGGAGAGTGAACGCTTTTGAATAGGAAATCTACATTTGGGTATCTAATCTTGCGACAACGACAGGGTGATGTATGTCCATGCCTCTAGGAAATTTCCAGTAATGTCATCAAAATAAAAACAAGAGTTAGCTTCTAATGCCTTGAAGCCGTCTCGATTCATCGCCACGTCTGACTTGAAGCCCTGTGACGTACCACTGTCTTGCGACCGAATAGGTAGGCAAGAACAAATCATCCTTGGCGTAGTTCAGAGCTTTACGTTTTTCCTGAACTGCTCCCTCAAGTCCATCATGCCCTCCTCGCTCGGCGGTTTCGTAGTATCGACGTCGGCGTACGAAATCTTGCGGTGGGTGCCGGCCTTCACCAGCTCTCGAAGAGTTGGATCCGCTGGCTTCGAGTTGATTTGCAAATAGATTCGGCGCATATTTGGGTTGTCGTGGAGTGTTTCGCCCCTGTCCCAACGAACTCCAATATTGGCATCGTGTTTCGCGGTTTGGGGTGGCAAGATACGACCTCCCACACCGCCTGGGCTGGGATTGAGGACGCGAGCCATCTGTTTCGAGCTCTTCGAGGCCATCTCGACAAGTTTATCGACACCTTCAAGGATGGCTCTAGACATTGCGTCTACCCATATGTCAGTTGTGTTACTCGTTTAATGGCTTGCTATTAGTTTTACATACAAAGTTGTAGATCCAAGTAGTGTTGCTGCGATGGTTATGGTCTGCTTTTGACTTTGGTCTACGGCTGATGAGGTTCATATACTCATCATATTGGGCCCTCACCTTAGAGGCAGTGACTTTGGGGAATTCATTTTCTGTGAATGGTGTCGACACAGCTTCAAACGACTCATGATAGGTTCGTTGAAGCTTCAATTATATGCACGAGATTCACATGACTGCCGCCTGACCTGCGGCAAGGTTCACATTTTCTGATTTTCCAGACTCACCCCCATAAGAGCCTTGAATAAAAGGCATTCCAGTGAATTACGTGAGAGACGCAATGGTTAAGTAAGTATACGTGATTCACTGACGCCCTCGTGCTTGCCTATTTGGTAGACGTTTGCTTACTGATTGGGCTAGTGCGAACCAGGCGTCTACTGTGCGACATCACACACACATACTCATTCTCCTCTTACCCTTTCACCCACTTTGTTTCGATTTCCTACTTTACGCATCACCTCAATCTCCGTTAGTATGGAGTGGATACGCCGACAGATCTTCAAGTCGTCCCAGTTGGCCAAATCGGCTCGACCAACGTCGCCCCCATCGTCGCATTCCCGGCAATATACAATGAGGTCATACGAGGGCGAAGCTCTTCGAGACTGTGATGTGAAGGATTTCTACAAATACACCTCTGGTCGATGGCTCTGGAATGAAAAGTATCAGCTTGATAGACGTTACGTCGAATTCGACCTACCAGGTCTCTTTCAGGTCTCAGCACAAGCGATAGGAGCTCGTGACTGTGTTAAGGTTGAGAAATTACCCGAGGGAAACTTCAACAAGGTCTTCTTGATGACTATGGATGATGGTCGAGAGTTGATTGCCAAACTCCCGAACCCGAATGCTGGACGACCGCACTTCACCACAGCTAGCGAGGCAGCCACTATGGACTATGTATGAACCCCTTGGCCTTCTTTTGGTGGACTTTAAAATTAATTGCTATTCTAGGTTCGCAATTCCCTCGGTATCCCGGCGCCTCAGGTATATGGCTGGAGCTCCTCGACAGATAACCCCGTTAAAGCAGAGTACATCCTGATGGAACGCAGCAAGGGAGTAGAGTTGGGCGCAATATGGCCCAAGATGTCTTGGGAAGAACGACTAGAGCTTGTTGAGAATTTGGCTTTGCATGAAAAAGCCTTTGCTTCAGCTAGTTTTCCTATGTTTGGGAGTTTGTACTATGCGAAGGATCTTTCCAACCCGAGCTCCAATCAATTCCTCGATCCCGGCAATTCTATGGACAACAGAACGGCCTTTGTAGTTGGTCCAACAACCAATAGGACGTTTTTCGACTATTTAAGGGCCTTGGTCAAAGTGAATCAGGGACCCTGTAAGTATCTCTGTCTTTTTGTTATCATGCTCATCTCTAACTAGTTCACCATTAGGGTCTTCAGTCGAAGATTTCGTGCGTGCTCGCGTTGATCGGGAGCTCGCATGCATTGAGAAATTCTCGACGTATCCTTACCAACAAGGGATGTTCTACGGTCCTAACCAATATCATCCAACCAAAGAGTTAAAGGTCGAAGTCTTACGTGACTATCTGAAAGTCGCGACCGACATTCTGCCCAAAGATATCAGCTTATCAAAACCGATCCTTTGGCACAGCGATCTGCATGCCGACAACATCTTCGTTGATCCTTCCCAACCCACAAAAATCCTCACCATCATCGACTGGCAGGCAGTGAACATTGCCCCGCTATTCCTCCAAGTATGCTATCCTTCGCTCATCGAGTTCGACGGCCCGATGCCATCAGGTTTGGCACCTATAAACCTACCCGATAACTTCGACGCCTTAACTGAAGACGCGCAGCTGGAAGCGAAGAATCTTCGCGCTGCTCAATCCATCGTCAAGCTCTACGAACTCCAGACCCTCGAGCACAGTCCAGAAGTGTTCCGTGCCCTGCAATTCCGCAGGACACTCCCCGGTAAAATCACGGGATTAGCAAGCTCGATTTTCAGCGATGGCGAACCAATCCTGCAGGGCATGCTGATGCATCTCCAAGATCAGTGGTCTACCATCGTTTCTGCATCACCGACTATCCCGTGTCCTCTTTCCTTCAATGAAAAGCAGCGTGCGCACCAGCAACTTCTCGAAGCGAGCTGGGGCAAAGGTGTCGAGCTCATGGCTGAAGTCGTGACCGCGATTGGCGCACAGCAGGGGTGGGATGGCTGGGTACCCCATTGCAACTACGCTGTGTTCAAGGATCGTCTAGAGCGATGCCGAGAAGAGTTTCTGGAGCGCTACGCTGGCTCGGAAGAGGAGCTGCGGGCGTGGATGAAGGCGTGGCCATTCCAGGATAGTGTGAGTGAGGAGGGGGGTTGCGTAGTTTGAGAACCTGGATGTGTCACATATGTGGCCCTTTCATTCACAGAGAGATGACTGGTACCAGGCCGCTTTTTTGTGGCAGGGCGTATGACTTTTTTTCCGGAGGTTTGGTTCAGGAAGGATAATGGCGTCAAGGTACAATGGGCGTGCGAAAAGAGAGAAGTGAGTGTCTACGGTTTTGTGTTCGAACGACGAGGAACGGCACACGATTTGTACTTACGTACAGGGTCATCAGCACCTTCATCACATCATATCACGCATATGTATGTACTTTAACACACAACTCAACATACCGCACGACACGATGGACCCTTGCCTTGGACTGGCGAGAAAATGAGAATGATACCCAACATTACCAATTTTTTTGCGAAGAGAAAAATATTTTCGATGACATTCAACATGGTTACGGACGTCACGATGGATACACACCTAAGCCTATACCAGCCTGGCCCGGCCAGATAGCTCTACCTGTTTCGATACCGGTCCGGCAAGGTCATGTAATACATTTGCAAACATTTTTTTTCCATTTTTTTTTTTATCAAAAACACAGGGCCCCCCCCCTTTTCCCCCCCCCCCCCCCCCCTCTCCTTAATCGTCCCTTTCCCCTACTACCCAACCAAAAAGAAAATGGGGAAATGAGAGATGACAAACTCCCCTCACTATGAAATGTAAGATGGCATAGCAAGTATATGTAGCAATATTATATATACTGTGGCAGACCGATTGACAGGAAGGAAGGCAGGTAGGGAATATCGGAACGTTGGATTGATGATGTTTAGATGGATTGATGATGTTTAGATGGATTGATGATGTTTAGATGGATTGATGATGTTTAGATGGATTGGTGATGTTTAGATGGATTGGTGATGTTTAGATGGAATAGGGATGGAGGGTGGGGTGTGTAGATTTCTTCCCTAACAATGGAAAAAATCGGGCAAGGAGAGCTGTCGGAGTTAGTGGAGTGCGTACGTGTAGAGAGTTATCGGTACCAAGTGTTTCTCCTACCTGTGTCGAATATCTAGGGTAGCAATACTCTGTGATGTTCAACTTAAATTCCATGGAGAGTTATGTTAGATGTGTACATAGGGCTAATTTGTGGCGTGGGTAACGTCCATACTTTCTTTTCTTTTCTTTTCTTTTTTTTTTCTTTTTTTTTTTTTTTTTTGGGTAGAAGCAAAAGAAAAGGACTACATGTGAACGATGAAGGGAAACAGTAGTGGGAGGGGTATCATGAATTTATATTATTATCAACAACTGAGCACCACTACGTCGTCGACGACGGAAGATGTATAGCAACTACGTAGTTGAGGTTCTTGTTATGCCCTCGGAGCATCCTAGTCTCACCATTCATCTATCCACTAGGGATGCCAGACAATTTACCTCCGCCTCATAGCATGCGTCTCGACATTATTCGCATGCGCGAGGAGATACTTACAACACGTAAGCGTATACTTGCACGCCTTAGTCCACGCCTCCTCCTTATTCAAAGCAAGCTTAATGCTCTGATCATGGATGCGATCTTTGCGGATTTCGTAGGGCAACTTCATGCCTCCGCCAGCGCCGCTTGTGCCAGCGGTGGCGGCGGTGCTGGCTGCCACGTTGGAGCTATTGGTAGCGCCGCCGCTGCTGCCCTGATTCTCGACGAACTCGCCGAGTTGGCGGAGGCACTCGAGGAACGCGACCATGGCGTTGTCGAACTTGCGGTGCAGGAAGCCGAAGTTGATGGGGAAGTCGCCGGAGGAGTAGAGCTCGAGACGTTGCGGGCGGGATGCGGAGGCGGCTGTTGTGGCTGCTGCTGCCGCCGCGGTCAAGGAAGCTCGTGCGTCGGTTGCTGTTGAGTTGGCGACGGTGCCTGGTTTGCCCTCCATTTTAATGATGACCGAGGTTGATCCCATGGGGAGCAGTTCGTAGTTTTGGAACTTGTAGCCTAGGCGTTCGGCGAGGGTGGCAAGGAGGAGACATGTTTGGCCCCATGCGGCATTGATTTCGGGCCAGTCGACGTACGGCGATGGGAGGCGGCCGAGTCGGAGGCCGTTGATGGTGGCGAAGTGTGAGTCGTGGCTGATGTTGAAGGTGTCATTGTATACACTCCGTCGTTGGAGCTGAGTGAGGAGGTGTTGGTCGTGGGCGAGTTTAGTGACGAGAGCGTCGCGTTCGTTCTGGAAGGCGGAGAGAGTGGAAGAGAAGGAGTTGCGGCGCTTCCAGAACTCGGATTCTTCTTGGTCGAGCTGATGTGACTCGGCTTCGAGAGCGGCAAGTTGCGCGTCGAGTTCTGCCTTTTCGGTCTCGTACTGCTCGAGTTTTGCTATGCCGGCGGCTTCTGCTTTCCTTGCTTTTTGGAGGGAGGCTGCTGCGACTTTTATCTCCTCCGCGCTGGGGACGTCGGTGTTGGCTCGCCGGAGGTAGTCTACGTATGCATCCCGTTCTCGTGTTGCAACTGCTAGTCGCTTCTGCAGCCCGTCCACAAGTAGCTCTGTACATTCTACGCATATAGGATGATCGATATCAGATCGCGCTGAGAGGATTTCGAACATGCGGTTTGTGGTTTCAAGGCCGTCGGCCAGGCTTCCTCCTCCTGCTGTGCCTGATGCTGTACCTGTGACATTCGCTCTCCTCGTTGTCGCCTCGCTGGTTTTTGAAGTAGTTTCCTCTGCTGCAACATCTTGTCCTGGTGTTTCGTCGCGAGCTGGCGAAGGGGATGGATTCATCATCGACTCGGACATGTGTATGTCGATGAAAGACATGGCGGGATTTTGGGTCGCATTCTGGTTCTGACGGGCGGGGGGCACTTTACGCTTGAAGGTAGGGTTTCGCGCGGATTGTAGGGCTGTGTCGTAGGTTTGATGACGGGACGAGGGATATGTCGGCCTGGACTGGCGGGGCGTGTGTTTTGATGGCGAATGCTGGCCGGGTACTGTGGAGTCTGCAGGAAATAGTGAGCGGGTGTGTAGCAACGTATCTTTTTAAATTAAATCTCACCACTTAGCAGCTTGAAGGCGGCGGGGTTGAGCTGGTCGACGGAGCCATCGATATCGATAGGCGTGCGACACTTCTGGCAGTATAAGGCAGAGGCGCTATCGCTGGCCATGTTCACGGCTCGTTTTTCATGAAGAATATCAGGCAGGGTTGTGTTCTGAAGGAAAGTATCGAGAGATCTGTCTATGGCTCAGTATGTATGTAGTTGTGGTGCAGTGATGTAGTCTGGAATCATGTGAATGAGTGATGGTTGATGCAACTGACGCACGCACGGACTCCCGCAGCTTGCAGGGGTAGTGACAGGGATCTGCACCATCACTCGCGCGTTCGTCGTGCATCATCCTGCGCCTGTTTACCACCGTTTCCCCCTCATCTTCCCCGCTTGTTTACACCACTCTCAACCCACCCGCCCATTGCGGTCGCCGCACCCGTCGCTCGATATGGAGCCACCTGCCAAACGACTGCGCCTAATGCAGTCAGTCGAGGTCGACGAGTCCAATCCCGAGTACATAGCCGCCAGAGCAAAAGCCGATGCGAAACTCAAGAACAAATTCGAATCCATCTTTGCAAAATACCAAGTCATGCCCGAGGCCATGACCGATGAGATAGATATACGGACCGGTGAAATTGTCGTCGATCGAGGCCATTTGCGGAGACTGGACAAGGAATACCGGCGGAGGCGCAAGCCGGGACAGGGTCTTCTGGACGACTTGATCGCGGATCAACTAGCGGATGAGCTGGAAGATGATGAAGACGAGGAGGAGGAGGATACTAGAGATGAATTGGCACCATCCCAGTCGCCAGAGCCTAGGGAGCATGACCAAGACAAGGGGAAGGATTCGACTGCTCAACTCATATTACCCCCACCAAACATATATACCCCGGGCCAGCAGGTACAGCAAGTAGATGTACCTCCAACCACGGGTCCGGCAACATCTATTGCGCCGGAAAACAATACTTTCCCTTCACCCGCCTTTGCGCATCCATCCGCAGATTGGACACAGTTTCTGCAGTTTCCTCAGACACCCGCTGGCCAGCAGGCTCGTAATTCTCTCATGGCGCAAATAAATTATGCCGTGCAGCAGGCTGTGACACCGATAATATCGAGCATGATGCTGAGCCCGACTGGCGTACTACCACAGAATACGCCCGTAATGCCGGTACCCGTCGAGAGCACAATCACCAGCCGAGAGACGCCAGCCATTCAATCCCCAGTAATATCCGAGGCGCCATTGCCTACGTTGTCGAGTCCTGTACCGGACAAACCAAGGTTCCAGCGTCGCGTTGCGCGCAGCGTATATATCACACGCAGGAGAGAACTCCCGCAATCAGCTGCGGGCAAGGACAAGGATGCAGATAGTCAAATCGGCGTAGCAAACACCAACATAGTAGATAAATCAACGCCGAAGCCGTCCAGGCCCTTCATTCCAACAAGGAAATCCCCAGCCGAGTCATACCATTTGCCTACACCAAGCTCCATTGAACAGAATCAATCCACAATTGAAAATAGTCGAGAGGAGGCAATTTTGCAAAGTCTAGACGACATTATTGCATCAGGTGGCCACTTTGATGAAGATGAGCGAGATCTCTTATCCATAGTCGATGGAGAGCACGATGCAGCAGACCTAGAGATGCAAGCGCCAGCCGATGAGACGAAGATAGAACACGAACCTTCAAAGCAATCGATGATAGCACCCGCAAAGGATCCAGCCGAAGAGCTTATAGAAGAACCCCAAGACGAAATCCTCCCTTCTATAGAAACCGAACCACTCGAGCCTCCACCCGTACCTCAAATCGCAACACCCACGATGGCCAACCAACCATCACCAGTGCAGAAACCCGACCCCCCTACTCCAGCGCCGTCAAACCTCAAATCAAAAACTTCATCCACCACCAACAAGCCCAGACCCAAACCCCCCAGATTCCAACTCGACTCCGACTCCGATCCCAACGAAGAAAGCAATCTCGCAGCAGACCTTACCCTCCCCTCATCAAAACGCAAGCGCAAACAAGCACCATCATACACACCACCTATATACACCCGCCGCCGCGGCCGTCCCAGAAAATCCACAGACACGCAAACTCCCCAACAGCAACAAAATATCTCTCCAAAAGAAAACCCCAAAACCAACAAAGACACCAACATCTCCAACGATGAAGGAAACCAAGACGAACTCGCCACTCCCGCGCGAACAACAACAACAACAACAACAACGACAACAACAACGACAAAAATAAAACGCGAATCCTTCACCCCACCCATGCTCCCACTACCACCATCATCATCGACCCAACGCATCATTCCCACCATCGAACCCACCCTCGCCTCTGCCTTCCATGCAAGCAGCATCACCACACCTCACTCCTCAACGCCCCTGCAAAAACGGACTCACCGTCCAGCTACCCTCTCATCACCCGTCCACCGACCGCCATCTCCCTCCCTCAACGCATCTACCACCATCACCGCTAACCTAACAACACCAACCACAACAATCGCACCCAACTCAGACCACGACCAAGAACAACGCAGCACCACCAAACTCTCCCGCTCCGCGTTCCTGCGTAAAGTCAAACAGGCTTGGGCTAAGGAGGGAAGGAGGAAGAGCGGTGGTGGTGGTGTTGGTGCTGTGTTTGCGTCGTCGTCGTTGACGACGCCTAGAAAGGGGAAAATGGTAGGACGGGGGAGGGATGCTGGGGATGGGGATGGGGATAGTGAGGATGAACTTGCTTTGTGATGATGATGGCGAGTGCTGTATTGGGCTGTACATAGAGATTTTATTCATCGATGGATTGATTGGGTAATCGATCTAAGTAAAGTGGTGTGATGATTCACGAGTGATAATTCAAAGAAGGACGATTCGTATCTTCCCCTTACCTCTGTCGTACATGTATGTATCCTCACAATTCACAATGTTGCCCGAGAAAAAAAGGGGGAGGGAAAGTGTATATGTAGTGTTTGATTGATGGTTTATTAATATAACTAGTGAGTTACTTATTTACGTATGAGTAAAGAGTCCAAAAGAGGACATGCATATGCATCTATCTTGCGTGGTGGTAGTAGTCAACCACGCCACCAACGTGCTTCCTCCAATATCTATCCCCACTGACCCCCCGCTTTCCCCTGCCCCGAGTGGTAAGAAAGCATGATTAAAAACGAAAAAAAAAATCACATGCACACGCGGAGCAACCCTACTGCGCCTTCTTCTCGCCCTCCCTCTTCTGCGCCTCCAAAAGCTGCTTAACCCCCCTCTTAATCCCCTCATCCAAACTCACCAACGGCGCATACCCCAACCTCTTCCTCGCCTTATCAATATTGTAGTACCGATCCATAGTGCTATACCGCACCTGTTTGCGATTGATATTCGGCTTCTTGCCCAGCAACCAACACACATTCTCCAGCACGGTCCCCACCGCCATGGCGAAATCGCGATCCAGCACCCAGATATCCTTGAGCGTCTTGCGATCCCCCGCCGCGTGCCAAACGGCGCGTGTGAAGTCCCAAAAGTAAACGGGCTGACCGTTTGTGATGAAGAAGGCCTCGCCGTCGACTTTTTCGGCGTCGAGGGGCACGGTGGGGAGCATGGCGTGGGTTTGGAGGAGGGCCTGCGCGGCGAGGAGGTGCCCGTAGACGACGTTTTCGACGTACGTAAAGTCGTTGAGGTTCATGTTGGCGCCGACTTGGAATTTGTTTTGGCCTTTGTGGTAGGTGGAGATGATGGGGGGCAGGAGTTGCACGTCGCCTTCGCCGAAGATGCCTGCGGGGCGGATGGCGCAGGTTAGGAAGCTCGAGGGGGTGCGGTTTGCGGAGAGGACGGCGGTTTCGGCGAAGGCCTTTTGGGTGTTAGTGTTTATGGGGGGATTGTGGGGGAGTTGGAGGATAGGGGTGTGAGTGTGGGTGCGCGCGTACTTTTGTGGTAGTGTAATGCTCCGGCTGTGCGTCGCCTGTGATCAATGGCCACGTCTCGTCGGCGTTGACGACCGTCATGGATGCATCAATGACTAGACTCGCCGAGCTGGTGTACACAAACGCCTTGACGCCGGAATCCTGCGCGGCCTTGAGCAAGATATCCGTCCCCTCGATGTTGACCTTATCGTGAATCTTGCTCGGAGCATCAAAGTGCGGCGATGCCGTGTGGAAGACGACATCGGGCTTGATTTGTGTGAAGATGGCCTGCATGGCGCTGGCGTCGGTGATGTCGCCGTCATGGTACGACACGCTGGGCGAGGCATTGCGGTTGGAGCTCGTGCGGAGGTCGAGGACGGCGACTTGGGATTGGGGATGGCGCTTCAGGATTAGGGAGACGATGTGGCCGCCGAGAAAGCCGCAGCCGCCGACCACGAGGACTTTGCCGAAGGACGGGATTGGTTCGGGTCCGGGCATCGTGAGGGTTGTTTTGTGAGTAGGGGGTGTGGTGTTGGGGATGTGCGGGGAGGTTGTGGTAGTCTAGTAGTTGATCGCCTACTTTTTTGTTTTTGCGGAGAAACAAGCCAGGGTCAACAAGTAGGGATAGGAGTACGCTTGGCCATACCCTGCTCCGCACACCCATGGACAAATCAAAATACTCTTCTTCGGCATCATTAGTCCCTGTAGAATACATTGTAATTTTCAGTTCCATACTCGTTAAAATCGAGAAAGAAGAATCATGCTAATCATACGTGCCAGTATGATAACCAGCGCCATGCTCTGAAGAATGCAGTCCCCGCGAAACCTCATCCATAAACACCTAATGAATGCATGTCATGAACCATGGCGAACGCCATTGAATTCGGGTATCAATTCCAGTCTATACACCCAACTATCCTAACAGTTTCTGTTGCGTTGACGTTAGCATGACATTGAGCACCCAGAGAGTTTCGAGTGGGACCTACTCGATGCTGTCCTGCACCGCCCTGCGCAGCCGACGATTGTACATTTTCTTCTCGTCGGCAGTGCCCCAGAACAGCTTGGCAGCTTCTGGGTTGACCATGGTCCGCGGGTCGTATGCGGGGGATTCGTCTTCGATCGCTTCGATAATGGCTTCTACGTGTGAGCGCATATCGTCCTTCCTCGTTGCATCATAGCAAAGCACGCCAGTGGGAGACACTCGGTGATGGAACAGAGGCATCTCGACCACGACGCGAGGAAGGATATCAGGAAACTTTGGACTGAGACGAATCATAATGTTGAAGATACCTGGAAGAGTTAGAATGTAAAAGCAGATCATGGGGCAGAATCAAATGACATGCCGCCATCAAGATTGGTCATCGGCCGACCAAAAAGCACCAATCGCCAGACAAAAGGGTTCTTGTCAACCATCTCCAGGTCCAAGGTCACAGCATCGTTCCTCTTATAGCTCTCCACAATCTGCTCGAATTGACGCTGCAGATTACTAGCAATGCCACTCTCTTTTCGAACAGCAGCTAATCCCTCTTCAGCCCAGCCGACTGCTTCTGCATTGAGCTTTTCGTGGATAACCTGCATCCGCTTTTTCAGCGAAGAGTACTCGAAAGAACCCTCCATTGCATTGCCGGGGCCTTCAAAAGGCATCTTCTCAAACTTGGAACCGTCCTCGTGTTTCTCCAGTTCCGCATCGATGCTGGCCATGTATGACGCGTAGTACCACAGAAATCGGCGCTTGCAGAGATCCTTGAACGGCTCAAATGGGGCCTCGGTAGCGCCAGACTGATAATCCTGTTCCGCGTTGTAGACGGTGACGCCGGCCACCTTTCCGCGCTCGATGTTGAGATAATCCTCCAGCCGCTCAATAACCGAAATGCGCAAGGTCTCGTGGCGGATCTTGTCGACGTAGAATTGCTGGTTCTTCTTGTCGTATTCCGATTTGGCATCTTCGAAGCCGGGCTCGTTCTCATATGGGTTGCCGGACATGAGGCTCTGTATGGAGATCAAGATGGACTCCAGACCCTGGGCAGAGGACCATTCCTCGCCCCTCTCCCCGCGCCATGTGCCGAGAATAGACAGGCAAACCCGTCCGCCAGCGTAGATGTTGGGGTTGAAACGAGTGCGTCCGCTGTTGGTGGTGATGGCCGTCACCGAAGGGGCTTTGGTGGGGTAGTCGCGGGTGAACTTGACAGCAAACTCGAAAAAGCCAAACTCGTAGGGCGTGTCGGGTGGACCGATGATGAGGGCTCGTACATGGCGGACGTCGATGTCGCGGCAGGCTACGGCCAGGGAGAGGTCGGGGCCGCGTTGGATCTCACTTAATTCCTACCAGCAAGGTTAGAATGGGTCCACGTCCCCTTGACATGTACATACGCGTGTTATGCGTAAGATGGATTGGTTGGACATGATGTAGACTGATCCTCCGCCGGGAGATAACTGTCGCAGGTGCGGCGGGGTCGTAGGTTTGGCACGAGGGGTAGATAGAGTTGCGGCAGAGGGGCAGGACAGCGGGCGAGCGTGGTGAGAGAAGGAAACGGGCGACGTTGGCGTCCTGGCGTGGAATGAAATAGATGCGAGGAGCAAGCAAGAGAGTGGAGTGTGTTTATATTTCAGCCTGGGCTGGCAGGCGGAAGTATAGGTAGGCACCGTACCGTACTGTAGCAAGCTTGCGTCAAACCGTCAACAGCCCATCTGATCTGCCATGGCAGAACGCCGGTCAACAACAGCCAGCTATCTATTGGTCTGCCTCTCTCGACACACCACAGGCTTGTGTTCCACAAGCACATCCCGAACCCTCAACCTCAACCTTCCTACAGATTTGAAATTGACAAACCTAATAACTGCTTGGTCGTGGATCTTTGCCCGCTTGCACTCCCCCGTCCAAGTTTGCGACGTTATACATTTGTGTGGTCCCAAGCTGCGACGGCACAGCGGTTCCGCCCTCCTCTACCACCACCACTATGTGAGAAGATGCGCTTCTGTTGCCCTTCGGTCGCGAAAGCGATGCTCATGATGCTGGCAGGGTCGTCTTCGCCCTCTTCATAATAAGCAAGTCCGGCGGTCTCATATACAATCGCGAATTTCATTCGGGTCTCGTAAAGCTCTCCAGCAATGACTTGCTCATGGTGGCCGGCTCCTTCCACGGGTACACCACTCCCCGCAATACCCACCTTTGGCTCTCCTCTCTATTGTTAACCATGATGTGGATAGCATGCACGCAATAACGAAACAACTCTGTCCGAATCCCCCGCAAGCACCTGTGCCTTCATCCAATCTCTCTGCGAACCTCGCTCCCGCCCCGTGGGTGGCACGCCCCTCCGGTTTGGAGGTCCTCGAAACCTCCCAATTCCGCATACAGTGCTTCCAGACATTGACCGGCGTCAAATTCCTTCTGTTCACTGAACCACAACAGCCGAATGTGGATACCATGATCAAGAAGATATACGAGCTGTACGCCGACTTTGTCATGAAGAACCCGTTCTACACCGTCGAGATGCCGATTCGCTGCGAGAAGTTTGATAGAGGGCTGGATGGTTTCGTGAAGGTCAGAGGGTGAAGGGCATGATGCTGTTGGCGGTGTTTAGAGGTCATAGAGTCCGAGCGCAGCCTGATCGTGTACGATCTCGCCATTATTGAAAGGCTGGCATACATCGTCGTGAGACAAGGCGGGCCCTGGATTGCGGCTTCGCAACAGGCACTGCAATCCACGAGGTTGTCAATACCAGACCGCGTTGAGCCAGGCGCTCAGTTCCAGGACATATTAGAATATTAAGGCACGAGCAGAAGATAAATGGCTATTCAGGTTGGCGAAGAAAGCCACAGTGTTACAAGATAATACACGGGGTTAATGTTTCTCGTGATTCCTGACTACTCGCAACGAGTGTCTCTCAGATTCAAAAGTCTAACCCTGTGACGGCATCTATGAAACCGTGTTGCTAACACGAGATGCTGTTATGCCCCAAACATTGCTCCGCCATTGAACGCCGAACATGCTCCCAGGAGACCTTGCACATCCTCTGTGGATGACTGCATTTGTAGCATCATGCCGTGTCCATCTTATCTGGATCATCCTTTTTATCCTTGCTGCCACTCCCACTTGGCTGGCCCTGATCGTCCAACAGAGGCTGCTTCTCATCCCCTTCGGCTATCTGCTCCAGCTCCGTCTTGCCCTCCGCGTCCTCCTTTTGCTTCTTCTCCTTTTCTTGCCGTGCCTTTTCTTCTTCGTAACTCATCCTGAGTGCGAGCGCCAACTCAGGGTCAACTGATGGATCGACACCAAACTCGAAAGAGTTGCCACCCGTTTCACCTCCCTCGCCGCCCGCCCCGCCAGCGCCGCTGGATCCGGCCCCTCCGCCCGACATACCATCGCCGCCGAGTATGGGTGTTGTGACAAGGGAGTCGCTAAGAAGATTGGAGCTGGGTTGAACTATGGCAAGATGCGATCCGTCGGCGCTCTGCAGATTCTCGCTGAACACCTCGAGTTTCCTCACGGTATCCTCGCCCAATTCGCCGAACGCGATGATGTCAATATTGACACCAGCTTTCTTCATGCGCTTTGCGAGTTTTATCAGCTCCTTCTCTTCTTCCTCGATGGGGCTGCAGGTGAACACAATTATGCGCTGTCGCTGGGACTTGTTCTGTCGATGCTTCAGAGCCAACTAGGTATCGAGTCAGTACGTTTGTGCGTTGCTTGCCGCATAGGCATGGACCACGTACTGCAGCGACGTTGATTCCCGTCGAAAGATGCATGGTGCCCCTTATTTTTGTCCTGTGAAGTCCATCAAGTATTTTGCCAATATCGGTCGTCAAAGTGGTGAGAATCTCTGGGGTGTTGCCTCCCATGCTCATCAGACCGACGGACGACTCTGGGTTTGCCTGCGTCTTTGCGGAGAATATTAGGTTCACGGCATCGGCCTGTGCTTCCCATCGTGAAGGTCTATCGTTGTTAGTGACTGCAGATCGTACGAGAAGCTTGGAACATACACGTAATCTCCATTGCGGCTGCTTTCGCTGTTGTCGACACTGTTGGCTGTTAACTCAGACTCTCGTGCGGGGAATAGCTGGGCCTACATTATCATGGAAGCCTCCAGCACCATTTTGAAGGGCCGTGGAAGATTTTCGGCGGTTGTTGGTGGGTAATAGTTGCGTGGTATAGTAAGGTGGAGTTGTGAAAGCGGCGGAGAGATGGCGGAGGTCGGAGCTATGTAGCTTCACGGCCAGCATGATGTTGGTGGGTGATTGGTCACGTGCAATTGACTCTGTAAGAGCACACCTTGATGTAGTAAATTGTACTTTAGTTTAACTACAGAATATTCTACATTCTATCTCCCGGTGTACCAAACCAAGCTTCCGTCTATTTGCACATGTGTATTTTGATAAATTTACGTATGTGTGTAAACATTGAACAGTTCAACATGAGTTTCGTCGGCACATGCATCTCTTGGAAATCACAAGATAGCGTGTTGCTATCATGCGGTCTGTGCTCAGGCAGTCGCGTATAACACCCCTCCACCTCTACAACTTCCTCTTCTCTCATCCACCATCAGCAAGCAACCACGACCCACACCAGCAATCTCCTCCCACACCAATAACCATACTCAAAGCTCCTTGAATAGCTCTCACCACTAAATAATCTTCTTCGCTTGCTCTGAAATCGCCTTGGAAGTGTCCAGACGCGAGTAAACAAACACCAAAACAATGTCTCAACCCGCCCTGTCCGCAGAGGCGAAAGCCGCCATTCGCGCCAATCTCGAGCTTGAGTGTCAGTAGATTCGCCTTCCATGATCGTACTTGCGCTAACTGCTTCACAGTGAATGCTCGCAAGGAGAAGCTGCTCGCTATGTGCGAGGCTCAAGTTGCCAGCCTTCGGTCGCGCCTGGAGCGACGCGTCAACCGCATCCCCCCAAGCAAACGTAACATGAACATTATCGACCTGCTCGACGCCTCAATTGCTCCACCACTCAAAGTCACTAAACCCACTTCCAAACCAACTGGTCGTGCAGTAAAGCCAGCAGCGAAATCTGCAGCCACTACCAAGAAAGAGGTCGCACCACTCCCAGCCCCGGCTCCCGTCCCGACGCGTGCTCCCAATACTGCCGCGCCCGCCCCAGCCACCCGCAAAACTCGAGCCGCTCCATCCAAACCAGCAGGCAAACAAGCGCCTGCGCCCGCCACGAATGTACATACAAAAACAGCCAGCAGATCCGCCACTACTACTCGAGGCAAAAAGAGGCCATCTGATGACGGCGAGAAGGAAAACGAACTGGAAGTGCCGAAAAAACGCACCAAAGCTAACGCGACTGCCACCGGTCCTAAACAAGAGGCCGCTCTCACCACCACTGCAACAACCAAAACTACTAGAAAGACCTCAGCGACCTCAGCTACCTCTGCTAGAGCTCCTGCCGAAACTGCTACTACCGCAGCCCGCAGCACTCGTGCGACTGCTAAAAGAAAGGCTGTGCCTCTTGTCGCTGGAATTCTCTCACCCAAAGAAAACAACCATCACACAGCAGCCCGGACCCGCCGCCCTCGTTAGCGACAGGTGTGGTAGATCATTCTTATGACTACATAATTATACATTGCATAAGCCTATGGGCTGTTTACTTGGGGGAAAGCACGCACACGGAGTTATACATCACATCATGATGGTTCTCCAGGGTTGGGTTTCGGCGTTTTGTGCTTTTTCAACGATACCCTCACTTTAAAGGCATGGCGGATACATTGCTTATTAGGGCGTTCTTTGGGAAAAAGGACTCTCGGCGTTGAAGGATTTGCTGATTCAAATGATGTCACGCTGCAACCGCCATCTGCCCGTCGCGGCTTGAGGGTTCTGGGGTTGAGGCCTGAAATGGCCATCCCCCAGAGCCTAATATTGCCAGGCGGAAAGAAGGTGGTTGGAGTGAGGCATTGGCGTTTGGGGTGTGTTGATTTACTGTTGCTAAAGCTGTTGGTTCTACCCAGAGTGTTTCTTCAATCTTGATAGATTTTTGAAAAGCCGCTCCCTTTCCCATCATTGATTCATGCTCTTGCCAAGTGAATGCCCAAAGTAAACCATCGAATTGATGAAGAGTAAATGTACAAAGGGGTGACACGCCGGGAGGTAATACATATATCGGGTACCTAAGCTAGTGTACTAGGCGTTATTCATAAATCAGATAACTATACTAGACATACTACGCAGGTCGTAGAGCTTCTAGTTCGTAGAACCTATTAGTCCTTCCGATATGTGACTTCCCGGCGTGTCACCCCTCTGTATTTACCAAAGCTACACGGTGGTTATCCATCATTCATTCACAGACAATCAAAACTGGAGCAGAGTATTTCATTTACGAAGCGGGCAACTGCTGTCGACATCGCTATCGGGGCCGTCACCTATGTCCAGGTTGCCGTTGCCATTAACACCGCCGTGGGAGCGGGCATTCCTAACCAGGTTGCCATTGCGATCAACACCGCCATCAGACTCTTACGCCGTTAAGAGAGGGAAATCGATGTGGGAACAAACTTTTTCGTATAATAGTTTCTCTCATATTATACCAGTGGTAATACTGAAACCCGCTATCCCGTGAAATCCATATCCAGATGGGATATGGGTTACGTGATGGCATCCGCCATAAATTCCTGTTAAGTTCAAACCGGCGGGCCGTGGCTCGACCGCGCAGTACCACAATACGGGTTCCAATTTTAAAATCAACAGGATCCTTGTCATCTTGTTGTTCTGCGGCAGGAGTGAAAAGATAGAGGAGGTCTGGGTGGAGTGATGATCGGTCTACAGACTCTATGTCTGTGTCAAACTCATCAAGGCCATCGACATCGCCATCGGGGCCATCTATATCCGGGTTGCTGTTGTGATGAACATCGCTATGGGAGCGATCCCTCACGAGGTTGCCGTTGCGATCAACACCGCCGCCAGCAATATTCGCGCTTAATTCGTTCCTAGGCCGGGGTGGTAATGCAAGCTTGGGACGCTTTGGAAGTCCAACTTGAGATGCGGTGGTGGTGTGTTCCGAACGTGTTCGCTTTGATGGAAAGTTCTTATTCGTCCAAGCCTCTAACTGACGCTGTTTATCTTGTGGTAGTCCTCGCAGAAGCTCAGATAGTGGTTGTTGCAGAGTAGGCTGTGTGAGGGCGGACGGGGAAGCGGACGGGGGGGGCGGAGGGCTGGACAGTTTGACATATTCTGTATATGATTAGAACCCGTGGAAATCAGTTGCAGAGTAGGTAGACTTACCGAAAATGTTGGTCAGGATTTGCTCGTATAGATCCTTTAAGCCATGCTGTTTGGTTTGTGGTTGGAGCTCTTGTACCAGCACGAAGCTCTCTGCGGATAGTGGGGTTCGGTCTTTTCGATCGCATAGTTGAAGTGGGTAGACAGTAGAGAGGTGTGAGCTGTACGTGTAGACAGCGGTGTAGAGGAGAGTATAGATGCCATCTTTGCAATCGACAGATACTTGCGTAGTATTATATGGGAAGCTGCAATAAGAAAGGGTAGTTACAAGTTGAGATATACGTAGAAGGGAAAGTAACGCATGAAAGAAGTAGTGACAGGAGATCTAGGAAAGTACTACACACTACTCCCTCTCCCACTTCTACACTTATTGATCCTAAGGAATAAGTAGTCTTTATGGTCGGAACGAACATCCTACATGATGGGTTCTCTTCCAGATGACGTAGAAAAGTGGTGAAGGTCTGATGCGTCCCAAGCCTCTTTTGGATGTTTGATAATTGAAACATTGATCAATAGAACGGCGCCTTACAAGTCACGCCCTGATTGTCAGCACGGTACGCGGTGGGTCCCCACATGGTGTCTCGCACGATAGCGTTCTAGTGGTAAGTAGCGTCCGGGCCGCCGGACTCCGTCTTTTGGCCCCCCTCCCAAAATTGGTCAGCCGCTACTCGCCACACACACAGACAAACTGATGCGAACAAGCATTGGGCTTGCGCATACGTCAACTGCCTTGCGTACGCATCCAAAAATATTTAGGTACCGCACAATCGCACCTCGTTGAGTGGGAGTAGGCATCAAGATGAAGTTGTGAGATTGCAAAGAAGACGTTGTGTGATTGCGATTCATCTCCCAGAACCATCATTTCATCATTTCCAGCAGTGCCCTAATCGAGAAAGAGCTGTGTAGTCTGGAAAGAGGGCGCAGCAAGCTCTCGTCCCCCGAGTCGTCCGTACAAGCTCAACCCACAGCCCCAGGGTACAGGTAAGGCCAAAGAGGCCAGCGTAGCTAGAGCCACAGGATCCTTGGGGCGGAGCCAATCACAGGCGGGGTGGATTCGCTCGCCCACAGCAATGGCATTGATTGATTGCACCTGCAGCACGCGTTCCCATCTGGGGTTGACCGGTCAAGCCTCGCTGTCGCAGAAGGCCATGGCGAGCACTGCAGTGCAAGAACTCTGTGTGCAAATCCATGGCTTGACCGCCCTTGAACAGTGGGTGTCGAGGGCGGCCGCATACTATCTGGCTGGGAACTGGCGGGCGTTGCTAGTGGGGAATGGCGACACTGCGCAGATGCAAATACCGGTAGTTAGTTGTTAGTTGCTGTCGATACTGATAGTGTAGCTAAAAAGTGATGGCATCGTATTCGACCAGTCGACGGCTACTCACGCGACGATGGGCAACGTAATCCCTCCATCCCGCACTGCACCTCAATGCTCAGCGGAGCAAATCGTGGGGGGGTGGGTGTGAGTCGCCGCTTCGATTCTGCGAGCTTTCAGGTGAAATACGAGTTGTCGACGTCTCCGACAGGCTGGCATCATTGGATTTGGGGGCCCTGTCCTGCCATTGTATACAGTCGGGGTATCACTTTTGCCGTACCGTGGTGGATTGACCATCAACGTTAGCCAGGGCCCCGGCCAGGGAAGGTATAGCCCGCCAAGCACTCTAGGCAGCAGTCGCGACTAACCTCTAGGTAAGACTGGGAGAGCACTACCACGACCACATCTTCCCTCCATCCCCCTTCAACTCAAACCTCTTCTCTCATCTTCTTTGTTTGCTCCTGTCTTTTCAGGCCTCACCACTTCACCTGGATCCGCTGTTCTGAATTTACCCGTCTGCTCCATCCCGGTCTGACACACCCGTGCCACCCACAGCCCTGTCACCGTACCTCCGCTGCGCCCTCTTATACACTGTGCCCCCCGTCCCCTCTGGACGCCAAAACCAAACGCCCTTTTGCTCCACTCATCAACTCGACTGCCCCGCGCCTTCTTCGTCAACCGCTTCTCTCTGTCTTGATTTTGCCCTCGTGTTATCGTTTCCGTTTATGAAGACGTGCACCCTGGACTCTTTCACCTCCACTGCTCTCCCGTGAGAGTCAAACCGGCCAACCACAGCATCCATTCCTCCCATTGTTGCCCGATTGGGAAGGGTGGCCTCTTGCGCGGTGACTCTTTCTCGAACTCACCGGGCACCACACGCTGCGTTTGGTCTTGGTCCGTGACTCATAGTGCATGCACTCGCCCGTCAAACCAGTCCATCGTCCATTCACAGTCGACATGGCTTCACCCCACACACACCCCCGTCGCCGCCCTATTAAGGCGTCGACATCCTCCTCCTCCTCATCAGTCCACGCCATGTCACTTCGAAAGAGTGACACCTTCTCCTCTCCCAAGTCAGTCTCATCAGACATCGTCGACCTGGACAACCACCACCACATGCCCCGTCGCTCTCCCACCAGCCCCGAGAGCTTGGAAGATCTTCTACGCGAGTCCAGTGTTCGCCGCATGACCAACATTCTCAAGGACATCGACCAACGCATCACTGGCCAGAAACCCACGGAACCCTCTACCGCTAGCATTCTCAACGACAAAGAGGTCCTTCCTCTGCCCAGCTTCCTCCTGGATAACACCGCCCTCGACTGTGGTCCTATGGAAATTGACCCCAAAGAACCCCAGCAAGGCTTGCATGACCACGCATCCGATAGTGGTCTCGGTTCCAGCGTCAGTTCCAAACACGGTAAGACGAACTTTCACTTCGGCTCTTTTCTCCCGCCATCTTCTAACGTGTATAAAGACCGCTCCAGTGCCCGTGAATCCGTGAGCACTTCTGTGTCTACTTCTGCTTCCGCCATCACTGGTTCCTTCACGGCAGTCGGTGCTACTGACGACAAGCACACCTTGGGAGAGTATGCCTGCAGGCAAATTCACGATTCCATCATAAAACCCATCCTCCAGGAGGAGTCGTTGAAGGACTTTCACCCTTTGATCAAGGACGTCCCACGACGCATAGGTGAGAAGAACATCTGCAACCTTCGTGATCTCGAGAAAACTCTCATCTTTCTTGCTCCGGTAAGTGGTATTCGTTATCTCTCTGAGAGTGCAAAAGCTTATTGCATTCTTCGTGGTTTTAAGGAGTTCTCGGCTACCCCGGCATCGTATCTATCGTTCTGCGAGCGATCCATTCAACTTCTGTATGCGACTGTCGACAGCCTCTCCGAATCTGACCAACGACTGCCATCCGACCGCCCCTACACGTCTAACTATTTCCTCGACCTCGTCGAACAGATTCGCCGCTACGCCGCAATAATGGCCGCCACTCGTCAGAAAGAAGAGAATGGAGAAGAGCTTGACGAAATGGATTACTCGAGGTATGCCTCCGCACTTTCTGGCTTTCGAACAACACTAACTTGGCGCAGCAAAGAAAAGCTGACGCTGTCTGGTGGCCTCAGCCACGATGGCCGTCCACTTCAGCTCGTCCGTGAGAAAGATGGCAAGGCCATCCCGCTCGCTGAAGGTGTCGACGATGCTTACAAGGGATTCTCGTCAGCAAAGCGAGCTTTGTCTGATGATGAACTTGACGCTGATGAGGCTACCCGCTCCATGGCTCGCCGCAGGAAGTCCGACAAGCCAGGTGACGTTATGCACACATGCCGGGACTGCAAAAAGGAATTCAAGCGACCATGTGACCTCACCAAACACGAGAAGACTCATTCTCGTCCCTGGAAATGCACCCATGAGAAATGCAAATACTTCGACCTCGGCTGGCCGACTGAGAAAGAGCGCGACAGGCACATCAATGACAAGCATTCATCGGCCCCTGCGCAGTACAAATGCTTGTACCCGCCTTGCACGTACGCCTCCAAGCGAGAATCGAACTGCAAACAGCACATGGAGAAAGCCCATGGCTGGGAGTATGTTCGTTCCAAGAGCAACGGCCGAAAGAAGGCACAAACCGCAGGCAGCGACCGTGCTCCTCCTACGCCCTTGACCCCGTTTCTCGGCACACCTCAATCTGCCACGCTCTCCACACCCATCACACCATTCAACCCATCTCCTTCTGTGCCCGTGGACAACAATTTTGATTATTACGGTTTTGGTACTCCACTTATGCCCACAATCACCTTCCAGGAGGACGTTCGTCGTGACTCAATGACCAACACGTCGGACGGCTCAGCTCTGACATACTCCTCTGATCATTCCCCAATCGAGCACACGTCATTCAACGACGCTGTAACTCCGGAGGACACGACCATCAATCACAGTGATGTCTTCAACAACTGCGCGCTGAACACAAACTTCAACGACGCTTTCCCACAAACACTCAACACCACGTTCGATTACAATCCGTTCCAATACCCAATGACTGGTGCTTCGAACAATGTCCCCCATTTGTCCCCAAGTGGACAGGCAGACATGACACTGTACTCTCCTCAGCTGCCTATGGATGAGGGGTTCGGCGATTGCATGGATATGGACATGGAGATGAACTTCAGTCGACCCACTGAAGATTTTACACTCTTCAATTCCACCGGCCCGAATGATCCGCCCATGGGAACGACCGCTGGCTTCTTCCCTGACATCAACCAATACGGGGCTCAGCTCGACATGTCAGCTGTCGAGCCAACCACAACGCTCGATGATCTTCTTAATTACTCCACAAACAATCAACAGTGATTGCACTTGTTTGTTTGTGGCATTCCCCGCGATTGCTAGACCATATAGCTTGATCTGCAATCCTTCATTTATTTTCACGGTATGATCTCATCATACAAGGTGTCTCGGCCTATGACCCTACTCGACTTTTTTTTTTTTTTTGGCGCATGAGCGTTTTCCGTATTTATGACTGACGGATCATTATTCATTATGCTTTTTTGCTTCTCTCATAGCGAGTGCTTATTTATTATCTGGGTTCTCAGTGCTGTGCGAAACACTTGGAATAATCAGAAAATCCACAAAAAAACACAAGCATCAGGTTTTTGTTTTTGTTCGTCTCAGGAGCTTGGCGCCGGTTCGCAGGTCAGTGGGGATATAAGACGAGAGAGACTGTGTGTATACAGGAGGTGGAAGGAGCATGAGTCGAGTTGGGTGTGCAATATTTCACGATTTTGCTTTTCTTTATTCATGGCTCTCTCGACACAAAGAATGAGAGAGCTACCTGGTTTGAATCTCCCCTTTTTTTCTTTTTATCATGGAAGAGGAAATTGTTTCAAAGGGTAGAGATCATCAGTTGCTTTTTAGTATAGTATAGCTAGCCTTCTTTCTTATTCACGTCGGAGAGAGAGAAGTGTACAAATAGAAGAACGAAGAGAGTGGAGAGAGCGTCATTTTTGGACGCTTGAAAACCATTTTTCCCTTGTGCATGTGCGTGAGACTGATGTTTGATGTATTTGTTAAACTTTGAGGTGCGCTTGGAATACCAAATGTGGTCTAGTGTGCTTGTGGCCGTCGTCTCTTTCCCAATCTATAAGACCGGCTCACTTTCAACTCTGCAAGATAATCGTCATGCCAGCCACACTCACCGCCCTCTCCATTACTGAGATTCTGGAACAAATTATTTCGGAGTTACCACCTTTGGATATACTTCGTTGCAAACGAGTCAACCGAAAATGGCACGGACTCATCCGTGACTCTAAGCTTCTGCAGTACAAAGCATGGCTGCGCGAAGATTGTCCAGATGCTACACATTTGGTCCGTGACGATGATGATCTGCCCGAAGACGACAATGGAGACAAAGAATACGAATACAAACGCTACATCCATAACATGTCCAGACACCTTCATCCGATCATTGTCGCGAGAGTGATGGAAACCCCTCGTCCCCAGGATCCAAAGCTGTGCTTCTGGCCCGATTATACCGAGACGCAAGACGGATCTGAAAGCTTCTTCGAGCTCAATGCTACGCTTCTGCGCGCCCTGCTGAACTGGTACGAGTTAAAAGGAGACACGGAACATGAGTGGGTACACATGTCTCTTTGCCGACCGCCTACTCGCAAGATCCTAATAAACACGCGTGGTTCCGTCGACGACGATGGCGTATGTTTTTCACTCGAAGTGAACTCTATGAACTCTTCCAATGACATGGTATATATTGGCAATAGCAACAAGAGGAGGATGCAACACCACCAGACCGAATATATCGCGTTGAGTGACTTTTTCGGGGAGTTGGATGACCTGTGGGCCCGTTGGTTGGACTGTGAAAGGCTGCGTAGGTTTCATAGGCGTTACGGAGGGGGCTGTGATCTCGACGACCTCTATTGGGACGAAATATGACGACCCACGGTTTTGGCTCAAACAAATGAGTATGGAGCAGCATCTCGAAGCTTGCATCCAAAGGTCATCGGGCTAAAAAAAAGGCACCGCATCCTAATTCGTGACAGATTATCTGCTATGGTAAAAGAAATGTTATCTACAGTGGAAAACGCCTTCCAAATCCATCAGATATACTCAGTTCCTTCGCAAATAGCTCCGCAGACTATGTCTGATATCGAGTTTGCCATCTCCTCTGACCTCACCCACACTCACACCCCCCTTCCAGTCAGTGGCCAGTTTCCTCTCATAGAATTTTTCAAGAGATTCATTCCCAGTGCCCTTGGGGTACAGGTCCTTGAACATCC
The DNA here is from genome assembly GCA_023627715.1 of Periconia sp. R9002. Taxonomy (NCBI): domain Eukaryota; kingdom Fungi; phylum Ascomycota; class Dothideomycetes; order Pleosporales; family Periconiaceae; genus Periconia; species Periconia sp. R9002. Next base: position 82,910 of record JAMAHW010000088.1, read on the forward strand.
ACCATGCAGTCACGGGGCGGAGAGTATCGCGCACTGGTAAGCCTTCCGGTTCTTTCCCCTTGCTGATCACTGAACTCGGTGTTGATTCCTTTGAAACGCTTTCTTTGTTTTCTTTTTCGGCTTCCTGTGACATAGATGAGGATGATGCTACATTTACTGGCACGCCAACAGCACCGTCCTCCGTATCTTGTTCCCCTTCTTTGAGTCCGCACCACGATAGCACCTTCTCGCCTAACCGTGAAATCCCACTCTTCTTCTTCTTCTTCTTGGGTTCCTCAAGAGATTTCTCAGATGGCGGATACACGGGCGACGCTGTCATGGCTTCGAAATCAGATGGCGGATACACGGGCGACGCTGTTATGGCTTCGAAACCGGCGAACCCAGCCAAGAGCTTCGCCTCGATCCGCTCAAAACCCGGTGTCACGTACAGAACAGGCACCGAGACAAACCCACACGGGATTTCATCCATGTCTATTTCGCGCCCCCGCACGTCTCTCAGACGTTCTGGAAGGTTTTGTTGCACATCCAAGAACCAACGATGTTCCCAATAGTCACTTCCATCTTCCGGAAACTTCGCTAAGACTTTACCATCCTATACGCACAAACGCACATTCACAGGGTTATTACGTAGTTTGCTAGATAGGGTTTGATGTGCACGTACCTCGTTCCAGAATGCGAAGCATGTAATCCACCCATCCATGGTGCTCTTCCCACTCCCACCATGATAATCCACAATGCGACTCCAAAAAGTGCCCCTCTCCACATTATCCGCATCAAAACTCGCAACCATCTCTCTCAAAACCGGCTTCAGCAGAGCCCCAAAGCGCGCGGGCTCTTCCCCATACTTCCCCAACTTCTCAATCCGCCGCGCAATCTCCTCCCAATCTTCCCTCTCCCCCAACAGCGTCACGGCCGGAATCCCACAAGTCGAGCAATCAAAAATATACTCGAAATAGTTCTTCAGCGTCCCCATCATCAAAATCGCAGCAATCGTTTCATCCTCAACCCTCGTCGTGCTAAACGACGGCAAAATCCACTCCCGCAACTCCGGATCCACGACATTCTCTTCCATGAGCTTCGTCATGTTGCGACACATCAAACTCATATCCTCCTGCCCCGGATCCTGCAAAATCAACCCCTTCTTCCCTTCATGCGGCACGAAGAATTTCCGCAACTTCTCCGCGTTCTTGTTCACGTAGAAGCTGAACTGCACCAGGATCGCGAACCAGATGTCCTCGGGCCGGAGCACGAGGTTCTGGTGGTACGAATACGCTGTGAAGGCCGCGCGAATCAGCCCGTGGTCGCGCGGGTACATGTGCATGTCCCTGAGCCGGTCGTCGGGCAGCGAGGTCTGCGCGTACCCTAGGGCGGTCTCGAGGATGGTGCCGATGCCGTGCACGTTTTGTGAGGCGATTCTTCGGAGGAGGGATTGGGAGGTTGCGGTCGTGGGTAGCTTGTCGCGTGCAAAGGCGGGTCTGGCGGGGTGGGAGGCGACGGGGATTGTGACGGGCATGTTGGTTTGTGTTTGTTCTCAATATTCTATAAACACTTGCTTTCTAGATTCAACGGGCGCCAGTGTACGTCCTTATCAAGGAGCACTACGTTGAGGCAGTGCTTCCTTCAGTCGCACGGTAGGTAACCCAAACCATCGTTCGATTGATGTGGATGCCTAGTCTATGTAAGGCGGCCCGCACCCGTGGTTGTTTTCCCAACGCTGCGAGCGATCTAGCAAGCAAGCAAGCAAGCAAATCATTGCCTAGGGTCGTAACTACCCTGTCAGGAAGCTGTCTGCCTGTTGGTTTACCCCGCAATGGAGAGGGTGGGTGAGTATCTGAGTTCGGTTAGCTCTCACGAGTCATCAGTTCCTATCTATCTTACGATTGACAGGAAGGTTATTTTGTTCGTCTGTTTTCTTTTGCGCAAATAGATGGCAGTGTTTGTGTATCAATCAATCTGTCGTATACATGTCCCGTTTTACTCTTTGTCGATGAAGGCACTCCTCAGTTCAGTCCAACTCATCTTAGCATCAATCAATAGTAACAAATCAATCGATATCGCCACCCCCATCTTTTACTCCATTTCCGGCCCAGTATTCAGCCCTAGTCCTCATGTCTCAGATTCTTTGATCTGATTCGTCAATAGAGGAAAAGCAACGGGAGCTTTTCCGTATATAGAGTGCTTAGTATTGGCCAATAGCATGGACGTATATTTTTTTAATGAATACGAGTGAGGCTTAGCGTTTCACTTGGTGATGGATTGCCTGAGGGGAATGGGTTGGTTTTTTTTTTCTTGGGGAGGGAGGGGATGAGTGGGCGAGCTGGATGGATGGATGGATGGATGGATTGAGGGATTGAGGATTGGAAATTGGGAGGTGTTGGGTTAGGTGGAGGGGGGTTAGGGTTGGTTGATTGGGAGTTGGATGGCTGGGAATTAGGGCGGCGTATAGTGATCACAGAACAACGGCTAGTATGTGTTGTACAAAGCCAAGGGGATTGTTCGGGGTCAGTTGTGTAATTTTTTTAATTCAAGTACAACATATGGCCATAATGGAAGTAATTGTAACTATGTAACTGAGCAGGAGTTTCGCAATGGTATATTTTAAGGGTCTGTGTATGCTTCATCTGAAGCAGTATATCTATAAAAAAAATGCATACACAACACGGACCCTCGATACCACCTCCACACCACCAAGTGTCTTTACCCGACAGCCGGGCTGGGGCCTAGAAACTAATCGCCTATATGCCCTCTAGCATTATCCCTTCAAAACCCTCTTGGTTTTGCGTATTCGCTTTAATTTCCCGAGCGAGGCCCCAATGACGTTAGCCACCGAGCGAAATCCTCGCCAGACCCACATCTGGCCGCCTCTGCAGCGGCCTGGAGTTCAAAGCGTCGAGAAACCACATTACGTGACATAATAATCCAATCAAGCTTTATATCGACATGCATATGTGCTGCTCATCTCGGGCTTCCACGTGTTTGAAGGTTCACTCTAACCCCGACGGACATGAGATTAAGCGACGTTCGGGGATTGAGAGATACGCAATAGATAGCGACGTATGTGAAAGAACACCGAGGCCTTGGAACTTCATCAATTCCGATTGTCCAGATACCATGTCGTGTGCGATAGAGGGGGCACAGATAGGCGGTTCACCGTGATGATCTTCACGATCGATACGCGAATTCCAAATCACTACGCATTGGGGGCTTCGTCTGGGGAGGGTCAGATCCCAGCCTACACCGTATTCGTTCGTATCCCTCCCCCATTTCTCTACACATTTTGAAGCGGAAGCTGCCAGGAAGTCCGCCAGGGAAAATAAATTTCCCCAATCGCCTGAACCCCTTCCCGCGCTAATACTCTCCCGGCATTCTATTCCTAGTTTTTGTGGTTCCTGCCGCTCGGGGCCAACCTTATGCAGGAGGGAACGATTGTTGATTAAAAGTGGAAGATGGGGACCCCGCGCTCGTCCATCCTGCATATCACTGACATATGGTTTTTTTTTAAAACTCTATTTTACGTCTTTCACCTTCTTTCTTGTCTTGTCTCGAGTCATGTCGTTTCTACTTGTTCGAGATGGAGGTGAAGATAATACAGGTCTCATAGTGAGTGTCATTAAACTGAACCTTTCACTTTTCAAACAGCTCACAGCAGACTAGATTGTAACATGGCTGGCAATCGTTCTGACTACCATCGTTTTTTGCGGCAAAATTTTCGCACGTATCCGGAGATTCAAACGCTTATATTGGGATGACTTTTGGGTGACGCTCGCCTGGGCCAACGCGGTTCCGTTATTCACTTCGACATACTTGATCCTGTATAAGCCAGAGATGAGGAACGGCAACGACATCAACGTCTTCCTCAGTCGGCCCATCGGCCAGATGCTTTTCTACAATGTGATTTGGGCTATCAAGATATCCTTCTTAGTCTTCTTTAGGAGGTTGATTCCCAATCACTTGAGAAGTCTGAGGATATATTGGGCGGTGGCGTTGGCAATCACCATAGTCACATACGGAGGGGTATGGGCCACGACGCCTATTCAATGCTGGGCCAAGAAGGGATTGAATATGTGTGAGAGGGACCCGGCGGTCATAAAAGCGAAGCCCATTGCTTTGGGTATAACAGCTGGAATGATCGCTTTGACAGATGGTCTGAGTATGTTTCAGTGTCCTTTGACTACGGGCACACTGCTAATCTACGATTTAGTCCTTGTCATCCCCTTTGTCCTACTGTCCAAGCTCAACCAGGTTGCACGGAACAAGAAATTGATCCTATATGCACTGTTTTCACTTCAGATGATCACTATCATTGCAACGATGGGCCGTTGTGTCTTCACCACAACTCGTTTGAGGTCAGATAGAAAGTTTCAGGTGAAATGGCTTTCGTTTCTGGCGGATCTTGAGGCGGACATTGGTATGTGGCTTCTGTTCACGAGAAATCAATTCCTTTGAGAGAAATCGGAATAACATCAACGCTAACAATTCAATCAGCTCTTATCGTTGCCTGCATCGGCTCTCTGCGCAGTCTCTTCACCCAAGACGAACCTTCCACCCGATCAGGCTATCCGAGTTCCAACCAGCAATCTTCGCAAAACAGCAAGAAAAAATACCATTCGCCGTTATCTACGCGCATGCAGCTACGCTCGTGGCACTCGCGTTCTCATGACCATAAAGATTCGATGGAGTTACCTTTATCAAGTCTTCCCGCGCCCCCTCCGAGACAGTGACACTTTCGTTATTCCTACTGTATGGGGCTTGTAATATATAATGAGTATAAATACATATTATGAATAGTAATCATTTTCTATCATATGCCAACCATAAGCATTTGGGTAACTGGTGGAGAGTCTCACATAGCGCGAAACATCAAAATCGCGCAGAACTGTAAAGTACTATGTAGCTCTCAAGACCTCGTTAGCAAGTTCAAGAAGCCTCACCATTACTTAAAATATCCTGTCGAACCTTCAATAGCCAACTCTCTCAGTGAGTCATCCGTGACTGCTTAATTAAATGCCTCCATTCGTCTCACCCGATGAAATTTCTCATTCAACATCATGCTTAAAACTAGTCCCCAATCAGTGTCACCATATTCACCTTGCACATACCTTTCGAGCACACCAATACCGCTGATATCTCCCTCGGCTGCAGGGCCTACTGCTTTCGGTGCGTGTGCGATCGCGTCACAAATCGACTGAGTAAACACCCCATAAGTATCAATGGAGTCTTTGGTAGGCCAGCTCGGTAAACGAAATGATAATACCAAGCGCACTCCTCTCAAGATTAACGGGAATCAGCTGATACCATTCACGCTGTAGTCAGAGTGCAGAAGCATAAGCGGGACTGTTGTACGGCGTGGAGAAGTAAGATTTGAAACTGAAGCGTGCCGCGGAGGTGCAGTGCTGGATTTTCTCGTCATCATCGGCGAAAGGCTCGATTTGTGTCTGCAATGGATGGAATGGACTGCAGAAGTCACGCGGATTCCCGATTGACCCATACTTTGCGGAGGATCCAAGGCAATGAGATTACAAAAATCAGTTGCGAAGAAGAGAAGACTTAGGATGAGGTAATGAGTTAGAAGTGAGGGTACCTCGTGGTTTGATTGTTGCAGATGAGTTTATTTACCACCCTTTGCGATTGCGTGAGGGTGTTGAGTTCGCGACGAGATAGAGGGATTGCTCATTTGGACCCATGGGACGAGTGAACACGAAAAACCCACTCTACCCTGAGCACTCAATGGTCGAAGCCGTTACGATAACCCGGCTTGAGAAAAAGTCTTAGGGCAGCCTCGCAGAGGGAACGCTGCTGGCTGAGTCGCAGATTGCTAATGAGTCTCAGATGCCGCTTGCCTGTCGTTGTCCTTTGGTGTCTGTTTGATTTCAGTGATGCAATCCGTTACGATAACATCGGATCTATCCGAGGCCTGCCAGATGGGGCGTTGGGGCGTTGCGACAAGTGGGGCGTATAATGGTGGGCCACGCGTCCAGCAATTGATTTCATGTGCATGTCCACAGCCAGGACGTTTTTGTAGCTCCTTATTGGCGTCAACACCGCGAGCAATCAAAATGCTATGCGATGAGATACGATGATTTTGATAACAGCGCCCCTTCGGCTATTGAGAGGCTTGGAGAAGCTCGCTTCGCCCCGCCGTCGATCTTTCTCGTGACATAATTGGGCATTGAGAAAGCTGCTTCGCCCCCGCGCTAACTATGATTTCGACTGAATGTGCAACACGTAGCAAGCTGGAGGGCGAAGGGCTCATTTTGAATTGCGCCCCTCCAGGTGGCGTCATCATCATGCTCGTTTCTCAACAATGCAAAATAGCCCCTTCATGCTTATAGAGCGTCCCTCGTCCCTCGTGGATAAAAAACGTATAAAGCCTGAAGCACCCATCAGGGCGATATCAAAGGTTCTCTTCTTTTACTTCTGTATAAAGTTTATATAAAGGAATAATACTGCTACTTGTGCCTAAGACTGTACGCTTTGTTCAGAGACGAAGAAGCGGTTGAAGTTATGGCACGAGTGAGTAGATTATTGTTCCTTCTACCCCTTTTGTCTTTGAGCTCATCCATCTCCTAGCCTCGTCGCATCCAGTTTCAATCGCCTCCATCCCAAAACATTTGGAGTTCTATTCCTAGTTCACCACTAGAAATTGAAGAACAATACTACCCGAGCGTTGTTGATCCTGCTATCACTTTTGAGCAAGTCTCCGAGACGTCCGGACTGTACTATACTGGTTCATTTCCAGTATCATCGGAACCTTCGACAAGCGTCAACTACCAGCAACATGCCTCAAACTTCGAACAATATCTTCACCCAAATCCATCTCAAATCCCCAGTTTCAGTCAATTGACCGATGCCTCAAATGGGTTGACATCTAATGTCAACTTCTCCAACCCAAACAATCCTTTCGAGAGCCTTAACGACGGGTATCATCAATCTTTTCTAGGGTTCCCAGCCTCTGATTTATCCTACCGTCATGATGTATCTGCGCAAGTACTTCAGTATCCGTCTCAAGCAGCGCATACAATTGCCACGGCACCCCCCGATAATGTAGAGACGGTAAACAGAATGAATCACAGCGAGTAGGTGAATATGAGCTCATATCGGGCAGGAAATATACTTACTTGCGTTTGGCTAGTGAAACTCCATTCAATGAAAGGGTTTATAATATGCCGCTCTCACATGTGAACTCTAGTTGGATTGGTAACAGGCTTGAACGCAATTTTTTGTCTTCACATAATGTGAATCCCGGGTTTGTTTATATGGACTTCAATTCATGGTCACTGATCATACTAATCATCATTAGTCTCGAGGAAACACCCACACCCCAAGAAAGGCTGGAACCAGACCTGGAATCTCAGCAATCGTCTCCCAATAGTTCCTCATCGCAAAATCGCTTCTTTTGTCATCATCCAGATTGCTATGACAAAACGTTCAGCCGGCGGCAAGATCGAGATCGACATTCCAGGGTTCACGACAGTGTGAGAGAGTTTGTATGTCACATCGAGAGCTGCAACAAGAGTTTTTATCGCAGAGATAAATTCAAAAGTCATTTAGAGAAAGGTCATTAGTCCAAAAGAAATTCATTGTCCTCGGCGCCTTGGTTTATGAATTCTATATACATCTGACCAACCATTCTCTGCACGAAAAGATATATCCTGTGATCGGAGATCCCTAGCGATGCCGTGGTCAAATTTCAGTGCTACCGGTGGGCCTAGGAATGTTCTTCTAACGACTAGGTTATATCTAGAGATAGATTTGAATGTCAATATACTACTGTTCGGAGATTGAATTGCTTCAAGATCGTGAATTTGTGTACTCAGCAATCTAAAGGAGGACTAGAGACTCTAATTTCAAACACAACGTTGCTGTCACCATCTGGTGGGTGGGGGTGCCTTGCTCAATGAAACTCTTTATTCTTCAAGTCCTTTCGGAATACTCATTGCTATGATATTCTGATATTGAGCCGTGTGTATAGATGGAATCAATGATGATGGTTAACAGTTTAGCCACTGTTACCTTTGAAGAGGTTGCTTTAAAGTTGCCAAGCTAATCAAACCTAGTCGAGCCCGGCATGGCGCTTCAGTCTAGCAGGCAATATACAAGTTGCCAAGATTCTCACTTTTATGATGGGATGAATTTACAAGCTACTGTGACACTGATGCGAAGGCCGAAAATGCTATGATCGTAGTCGTCTTTTTTGCTGGTTCTTTAAGATTGCGCTATGCTATAACTGCATCAATTGGTCCCCATCGGCTAACTAAAATTCAACGTTCCAGATTTGCATACACTAAGAATCTAAAGCAGCCATCAGATCCTTGGTAAACGCTTCCGGGTCAACCTTGAACGCTATATGACCACCCTCAAACATCTTTACCTCTAACCCAAGCCTCTTCCCCAGTTCCACATTACATAAATACTGCGGCGTCTCTACGTTTGTTGTTTTGCCGTTAGCCAACACCAACTTATCCTTCGCCTTCCCAAGAGCATCAAAGTTAAGTTCAGAGTGAACGTAAGGCAACACTTCCCTCTCGAACCAGTACATAATGTTCCCCGCAAAATATGGGTTGTGCTCGGTAGGAGCTGCGAATCCCGGGTCGCTGTCCGCATGTACCATCTTGAAGAATTCGCCCATCGCAGTGACATGCCCGTGCTGCCGATAGGCGTCGTAAATTGCTTGTTGGCGCGCCGCCCATGCCTCGCGGTCTGGGAGCAACGTCGTGTTTGGGGGCTCATGAGCTACCAACTTTGTGACCACGTCCGGATGGCGGGTCAGGACGTGGAGGGCGACGATTGCCCCTGAGCTATTTCCAAGAACCACAGCTTGAGGAAGAGGTTTGGCACCTTCCGTGTCGGATGAATTCTGGTTGAGATGTTCAATCAAAGCGCGAGCATCATCGGCGTCGGTGTTGAGGCGCGCTTCACCTGAGCTGTAATCCTGAGGCCCCGTGATTGGTGAACGGGAGAAGCCGCGACGGTCGTAGATGCATACTCGAAAATGCTTTTCCAGAACAGACGCGGCCGGGCGAAAATAATCTAACTCGCCGTTCCCACCGTGGATCAAGAGCAAGAGTGGGAGATGTGGTGCTGGAGAGCTTGGATAGAGCTCGTAGTAGATTTTGGCGTGTGAGACTGATAGAAAAGACATGATTATTGGGGACTGAAGTTGAGATTGGTGGTTTTTAATGCATCGAAATTAAGCGGTGGCTCTTGGGGTTATATATACCCTACGTTATGGGGAGCTTGTGTCAGTATGGTTGTAAGATAGGTCGTTGTCAGCATTGTATGTGGTCCATGTAAGCGCCAGATCATTCGATGGGTAACCGAATGGATATTGATTCTCGTAGACACAAGTCGGCGCGCCCATAAGTTCCGATGCCGAATGCTTCTAACAAAACCATACCAGCTAATTCATTCATACGCATCCCGATATTGTTGAACGCGAAGTTGTAACGTTCTCGTACGAGATACACGTGTTTTGTCCATGACGGAAAGTTTGTCTCTTGATTTCCTGGGTTTTAATTCGTGAATTCAAGTACACCTCGTTCGAAATGTACATACGAAGGAAGCGGATAGTCGCGCCGCTAGCCATTTTCGGAGTACAATCGCATCAAATTCATCATGGAATATTCGGAAATACATACATCAATGTGTATATCAGGAACTTAGTATCACACTTAATAATATGAATAATCGCAACGGAACAAGTTTTTCACTCTTGGACAGTTTGCTTAGAAATGGGTATCCATCAATATCACCAGTTGTTATCTCCGAAGTTCCCATGTGTGGGAATGGCAGGCAGTTGATCCATAGATCTAGAAAGTGACACGTACACCTGTACGGCGTAGCAGACTCGTAGGGTGTTGGTCGAATATATCGTTAGCAAATTTGCGGCCCTTGCTGAAAACATACCCATCATGTCCCCGCACGGGTGCAGTCGACCTTCGCAAACATCAATTGCATAACAATACTGTCTTCAGCACTCCCGCAACACCATTCACCATTTTGGAGATAAGGTCTACATAGAGAATTTCTTACATATGTTCTCGTCGTTGTTTCGCATTTGTATAAATATATTAGCTTTAAGGCAATGGTACAAGCTCGAAGATGGGGGTAATGTTTGATTATTACAAATACGTACACGGAAAGTAGGTCACAAACGAAATAGGGACAATGCATGTCGCACTTAGCAGACTAGCTATTATGGGCCACAATTAACGAATCCTTCTCATCTGTCGGGCAGTAGTTAGCGATCGATTGTTGTTGTCACTGGATCCTGAGTCATTCGTGTCTTCATCTTCCGTCAAGTCAAGGTTTCCAAATGATTCCACCACAGCCTCCTCCAAGAGGCCCGGGTCAACCCCAACACCCCCTCCAGGTATGTTATCAGGAATGTATAGGATCTCGTGCGCTACGCCAGCCAGAGCAGCGAGAGAGAAAACACCCGTAATTACCACTTTGACTGTAAGCATAGAATCTTGTGTCAGCCTCCAAAGCAACTGGAGAGCTTCACTATTCTCGCTCTCAGAGCCTGTGAGGTAGACAGCCGAATCTATGAGTATGAAGATGCAGTCACGCCGAGATATTAATGATGTACAGTGATGGAAACAGTTGAAAAGGACATGGACATCTTCGAGGCTGTCGCCATCCTTTACAATGTTTTTGCTTTGAGGGATGCTCGCTGTAGGTCGCTTTTTCTCAATCTCTCGTAGTAATTGAGAGAGCAGGCTTTTCATCAACGCGACGGGACCAGATCGTTGTTTACTCATTGATGCATTAGCTCTAAGTCCACAGAAAAACGCTAATGTCGGATAGTCTTTCCCTCGAAGATTTTTTGCGAGATAGGCTGTTATGTAGGTGATCGGGTTTGGATTCGTTACTGGGAATACGTTGCATTCAAGCGAAAGGATAGCCGAGTGCGGTTGCTTCAGCCAATGTGAAATTGCATCGGAGGTCAGGATAAACTGAATTTTGTCGGTATCACCGACACTCATTGTGCCAACTCCATCAAAAGCTTCTCTGAGGTCATCTTCCACTTTTTCGTGTACCGGTTTGAGAAGCCTGAGCCACTCTGACACAGCCTTGTGATTCCGTGTGACTGCAGCAGATTTGCGCTCTGTTCTTTGTGACAATGCCCTGTCAAGATCAACTGGAACTTGATTAGTAGGCCTTGCTTCTCATCTCTCTATAAATACTTACTTTTCCCTGATTTGGAATCGAAGGCCGGACTTGCAGTGAGCAGTATGTACATGTAATTGAGCACATCAGTTTGAAGTTTGGAATATCGCAGCGTCTCGTCTTCCGTCTGAGAACAACCGACTAGCTGATGTTGGTTAGCTGAAAAGTCCCATGCTGCTATCCGCTTGTGGGCCATATGTGCTTCGGTGTGTCTTTTCTTGAAGCTTTCGATTTGCTCGTTCAGGCCGACAACTTGTTGACTCAAGCCTATATTATCTCGTCGGTAAATCCTTCGATGTAATGACTGATATTAATTGACGTAAGACATACCGGCTAATCCTGAAACCATCATATTTGCAGACTGCTCACAACTTTCTGCAGCGAGCATTGATCTAGTCATCTTGAAGTCCATTCGGCCAAATCTTTGCTCGGAACATATATGGGCTTGAACTCTGAATTGTTCGAGGCTGTTTTCCAAAGCTTGAATTGCTTCCGTGACATCAAACCCATGCCTATCCCCTTTAAATAGAAGTGAAACGCTCTTTTCTGGAAAGGATGTTTTAGTGGAAGAGTCTGAATGAATGGGGATACTTACTAGCCATGTTCTTTGTCAGTTCATTCACGATGCGTTGCAAGACCGCGAAAATGGCTACAAATACTGCATCCGCGCGTGCTTGCAGTTCTTCCGATTGATAATGAACTTCTGATAGATCTTGTACCTCATTCAACTTGAGTGGAATCCTTGCAAGTGTCTCATAAATGGTTGTGCGAAGACTGTCTGCCCGTTCAGCTGCCTGCTACGCATTAGCCCTAATGACTTCGAGCTAAATTGTTTTAGAGCAATCACCCCTATTATCAAGGTGAAACCACCTGAAATGACTGCCCCATAGCTGTCATTTGGTACAAAAGCAAGCATGCGACGTAACTGCCCATGATGTTCACCTGTCTTCCGGAAAAACTTCCGGATCACACCCATAGTATTCTTGACATTTTCTGCTGCACGGTGTCTCTCTTGAATCGCATTTGTAATTGACATTACATCTTCGATCTCGTAGCAGTTTGGTTCTTTCAGGGCAATCCCAAGTTTTCCTTCACAATTTTTCTCTTTCAGCGTTCTTGCAAATGTTGATAACGTTGACTCAAGGTCCTTCAACTTCACATGAGATTGCAGGTTTTGATTCTCCCTTTCAGAGTACTCAGCATCAAGTTCTAGTTGTTTGGATATGAGTGTTCCATACCGTGTAAGCAAGCTTCGCGTCACAAAACGGTCACGCATTGGCTCATACTGCAAATTACCCGACCCACCTAACTCTAAATCCAGTGTTTCATGTGCCCTTGTCTCGAGGAACTCGGCAGCGGCATTTGAGAGAAGTCTGGGACGAACAACAGTCGACGTGTCCTGCGCCATAAGGATCAATGTTCCAAAACAAACGATTACGTGATGTTGAATGAGTGATGAAGGTTGCAGCACCTAGGTATTGTGAAACGTGTGTGTCTTATGACCAAAGTTCAAGACTTTAGTGTTCAGCTTTCAGCCTTCCTGCACTTTTTAATCAGCGAAGGACGCCATCAGGATGACACGATAAGACCAATTTAAACATGCATTTCGTTGACCAATGGCAACTGGCCTGCCCTCGTAAACGATCATGCTAAGGCACTGCAAACAGCTGCATGCGGAATATTGCCTCTTAGGCTCCCTTGTCGATGCTCGTATAGTTACGAAGCGATTTCAAACCAATCACAGTCCATGTGTCACCATTGCTGCCGTCACGAGTGAGGGGCAACCGAGTACAGATTTACGCTGAAGATAACAGGACAACACGTAGGTATTAGATTCGCCTATGGATAAAAACAAGCTGTGTCCTATTATCTTACATATGGGCGTTCTTCCAAGGCTTTCCTCATTTTCAATCCAACGTGAAAACGGTTTTGATCCCATCTTCGTTTAATGAAATTACAACGAGTCAGGTGGTGCTGAATCGATCATGTCGACTGCCAACGATGAAGTTCGTAGTGAGTACTCGCGGTTTACTACATTGATATTTGTATGGCGCTGAGCTAGGAGCTACTATCCGAACTGCTACGATTCTATCAAACCGCTAAATTCAACTAACTTTATGGCAATTGCAGACTCCGTCAACGCCAAAGATGGATTTCCGCTGGAGGAAAACGCTATCTCCGCAGAAGCTGAGAATAACGACATAGACAAAGACACGTCTACCTCTACAAACCAAGGTACTCGTCATGAGGATGGCGTAGAGTCTCTCAAAAGCGATATCAAAGATGAAAGCGCAGAAGAGCACTTCAATATACTCGAAGAAGAGTCGAAGTTGGTGGCAGAAAGTGGGGAATTGCCACTTTCAGCCGACGAGATCAGGCATTTTGCTAGTTTCAGCACCACTTCAAAGATCCTAGAAATGTATATGGAAAGGCTTAGGCTCAATGCATCAAGCGGATTGAAGAAAAGCGATACAACTTCACAACTCCTGTATGGCATTGCCGACTACCTTCGTGATATCGAAGATAGAATGCGTAAGTTAGAATCAGGCGTTAAGGTGGAGGCAAACAAAGGAAATATGGCTCCCGAAGAGAATCAAGCCTCGGGATTTACAAATGAAGCAAGAAGCGGAGCGGACATAACTACCGGAGAAAACCAAGCTTCGGACCCCGCAAATGAGGCAAATGGCGGAGGAGACACAGGTCTCGATGGAAACCAAGCCTCCGACCCCGCGAATATCAAAACTGTGTTTTGCACTTCTGATGAAGAGCTAGCAGCAGACTTTTTTGACATCACGGCCGACAAGCGATGGGAAGACCGCAAAACACATGACTTGAAATCGAAGCCGAAGCATTTTCTCACTGTACTTTGCGAAACCCAAACCGATCATGCCACCAAAACATCATCCAAATGGTCACTGGAGGCAGGTACTGAGATACTGGCACTGCGCTTGTATTCAAAGCCTCTGGCTTTGTTCTTCGAGAAGCTTGCTGAATATCCTGTCCACACCGATCATATTGTCCGGATGACAAAACCATTTGCGTTCCTCATTCAGAACACTTCCGCCATCAAGGATAGACTTGGTCACCTAGAACAAACCTACACGTAAGAATACCTTGAAGTACTACATTTGGTGAAGTGAAATTCTGTAGAGCCTTGTTCGATCGAGTCACACTGATGCTCCGTCAGTTCCCGAAACCATGATAGTTCTCCGGGCACACCCCCTACGAAAGGGGGGCATTCTCGCTCATCTTCAACCGGGTCAAATAGACCTGCGACATCCCCGGTCACTGCTAAAAATTCCTGGGAAACTGTAGAAGCTTTGCATCACTTCAGAGAGCTTGTAACATTCCTAGATAATTATTTATCAGAAAAGACGCGTCTGTATACTGAATTGCGGGCAGGGTCACTTACCCACGTGGCTTTCGAAGACCTTTGGATGCTATTTGAGCGAAATGACACAATCGTATGTCCGAAACGCAAACGCGGTGAATTCCTTTATTCATACCGCGCCGGTGATGATAGTACGGATGTTTTTAGTGGCGACGTCGTTGTCCCCCAAGCAGCCCGTATACTAGCTTGCCATGGTGGAATCCCACTGTTTGGTAAATTGGTCCGCTCAAACTCCCATAAACTATCTGTAGGGAAGAAGAAGATGGAAAAGCTTCTTGGTATGATGATTCAAAAAACAGTCGAGCCAGAGGATCAGATGGAGACCGGCCTCCAAAAACATAGGTACAGTCCTCTGTACCTTTACTGCTTCATACTGGTTTACCGAGGGTCGCGATGGTCAACATTTGATGAGGTATTCGTAATCAAACCTTACGAACGTCCTATGGAGATTACATCGTTGGAGGTATATCCCATTGGGTACAGTGCTCAAGGTAATTCCGGCGTGGACTTTGCGAGTCGTGGAAAAAAGTACATCGAATATACCACGATTTCCCACCTCCAATACAAAGGCCTCACATTAGGCGATGATCATGAAGAGGTACATTCATCTTGTACGGATCTCCGCTCGATCAGCTAACTCTATCAGATTGATGGACCCATCATAATCGACTTTGAGCAGGCTCAGCGGGAACGCGAAGATATAGCATTCAATCCCCGTCATGATTTTTTCTCAAAAATGATCCAAAAGCCTGGACCAGAAACGCCGGTCGTTAAAAGTATTAGTGGAACTCCTGACTTACTGTTGGATGAAAGATGGGCGCATGATCGAGATGAGTCCTATGAGATCCTCAAGAAGGTACAAGATCAGTTGGATGAGTTCTCCGCTAATAACTCCAAGTCTCGAATTTCTGATGTACAAGAGGCTATGGAGAAAAGTGATCTTCTTGAGCTCATTATTGGCAATATCAGAGGATTTGCACTTCGTGATCGAAAGTGGAGTAAGTGCACCCTTCTTTGTCCATGTAGGTATGAAATACTGATATGTATATCTAGAGAATTTCGACGTGTCAATCCTGCAGGGGATTACATACGGTGATGCTAGCAGTGGATGGAATGACCTTATTTTGCCGAAGTCTCATCGGTCCATGGTGCAATCCATGGTACAGACACACAACGCAAATTTCAGGCGCTCAGATATACAGACCGACATTGGTATAGTACAGGGTAAAGGCAAAGGCTGCATTATACTTCTACACGGGGTACCTGGCGTTGGGAAAACCTCGACTGCAGAATGCGTAGCCGCCTACACTGGACGCCCCTTGTTTCCTATCACTGGTGGGGACATTGGTTATGAGCCCATTGATGTTGAAACAAAGCTTCAACTCATATTCACAAGAGCGCATAGATGGGGCTGTGTTCTCTTGATTGATGAAGCCGACGTGTTCCTTGCTGAAAGAGATAGAGACAAGTCAGATGTCAAAAGAAATGGCCTTGTCTCTGTGTTTCTTCGCGTCCTGGAATACTATTCAGGCATCCTTTTCCTGACGACAAATCGAGTAGGGGCTTTCGATGATGCCTTCCGATCACGTATCCATCTCACCCTTTATTATCCCAAGCTTGGCAAAAAGGATTCGAAAAAAATATGGGCCATGAACATTCGACGTATCAAAAGGATGAATGAGACTCTGGCGGCAGGCCAACTTCCTATCAAATACGACAAAAACCGTATCCTCGAATTTGCCAAAGACAACTATGATACTCTTAGATGGAACGGGCGCCAAATTCAAAACGCTTTTCAAACTGCGCTGGCTCTTGCCAGATTCGATGCGGGTGACGCTTTGGACAAGTCACCCAGGATCAAAGTTCGTCACTTTGAGATCATCGGCCAAGCATCGATACAATTTGACGAATATCTGTACGATGTACACGTCGGTGATGAAACAAAGAAGGCGAAGAATCAAAAGCTAAGAGCTGATGAGTGGAAGCTCGCTCCATCTCATTCCGGATCCAGATCCAAAGATCTCGTACGCGGGGACTGGGCGGATGAAATTTCTTCGTCCTCTGGAAGCGAAACATCAGACACGGATTCTGATGAGGATCGCCATGAGAGGAAATTGAGGAAATCCCAAAGAAAGGCCTATGAAAAGCGCACAGAGAAGATTGCACAAACGAGTGACGATGAGCAGCAACAGCAGCAGCGTGAAAAAAAGGAAAGAACCCGATTCAAAAAGAAGTCTTCTGACATTGGTAGCAAGAAGCCTGTCAAGAGTAAGATGGAGGTGAATGTAGCATCATCTGAGTCCGAAGACAGTGATGAATAGTTCCTTATGTCAAGGATTCGTGGTCTGCGCCGTTGATATAATTGATGTTCTAGAAGGCGACATATAATATGATAATCTACAACAGGAATCTCCATCTCCAAATTTCATATTAGACATGATGAATAGAAAAAATGGTGGACTATATTTGATTTTGCTTTCAAGATACAATTATAAAAAGGCCAAATCTAAACAGAATGAGGACCGTTCAAAAGGGAAACAATGAATGAAAGTCGACCAAACACTTGATGTACCTCAATATGAGCAGCCCAGTCAAGTCCGCGTAACGCCAACCCATCTTTAAGAATCTGTGGCCCAATTTTGCCAGTAATCCAATCCCTGTTAGGATGCTGTTCTTTCCAAACTAATTCCAGTGTGTTTTGAATATTCTCTTCGGACAATTTCTCATAACCCACCACTCGGATCTTCCTATACTGCTCCCCAGAGCCAAGGTCCAATGTTATCACCACCAACCTGTTTGGCTCTCGTGGAGTATATTTTTGTTTGTAGAAAGCCACCGTGGAGCGTCTTCTTTCAAACGGTCCAAGATTTGCAGATAAGGCATTCCGGGTCTCTGAAAATTTCCATCGTGGATTCGTTGCTGGATAAAACGAATGGAAGGAGTAGGAAGAATGGTTCTTGATGGTTGCTGTGTAGAACTCTCTCGGATTCTTGTATAAAGGAGCTCTGTTGCTGGTCTTATGTCGGGTAAGATCGCTTTCAATATGTACGGACTTGCATTCGATGTTCCCAACGTCTCCTTTGTGAATGAGGTATGTACCATTTCCAATTCGTCGAAAAGTGTTACTGGGTTGAGAATCGATCAACTGAATTCCAATGTAGTATTCGGGCTGTTCCGTGTAAATGCAGGGGAGGATGCCAATGTAACAACCAAGCATGGTGCGCCATTCAACATGCAATCCGATATACATATCTAGATGATGAGCTCCGTCAAAGTCGCGAATCTCTGATGTTAACCCATGATTATCAAGCATGATTATCTTCCCACAATCTTCGAAAAGCTCTGGGCTTGGTGCTAGGAGTCCATGGGGTACAGTGTCGTTGGTGTTTTGGAGGGATTGCGTATTGAATGACCAGGCAAACAAGGTTTGATCATGTTCTTTTTGAAGAATTGCTTCTTGAAGTCGCAAGAAAGCCTTTTGCCCTTCACCGTATAGTAACGGCATGTTTACCTGAAAAATTCCGAGCAATGAGTAAGCAGTGTCTTCAGTTCTTGTCGCTTTGCGGCGGGAGGCCCAAGCCATACGATGAGCAGCGCTAACGCGTACGTTATGTAGAGAGGTAAGAAGCACTATGCTATCGATACCTGTTTTTGCCGTAATTGATTGCGCCAAAGCATTCTTCGTCCCAACAAATGTGCCATGTTTGTTAAAGAACTTAACACGTTTAGGTGCTAGTAGCTCTTGCAAAGTCCACGCTCTTGTCCACCACTTGCTCTCCAAGAATTGATGGTCCTCGATATCGGAAAGATACACATAGCACACCTCGCTTTTTTCATACCACTGAAACATCGAATTTATAGCCTCGGATAGTTCTGCACTGCTTGTTTTATCAATACAGCATGTATCGATCCAAACATAATCAATTCCTTCTCTTACAGCTTGCTCACGCAAAAATTCCACTTTCTTGAACCCTTGCATATGTGTACAGGCATTAGGCGTTTGAATCTGCGCAAATGTCACCTCTTGGTCGTCACTGAGCCAAGTATGCGACAAGATAGCAAAGTTGGGTATTTGTTCATTGTAGAAGGTTTCCAGCTTGGTCGAGTGAACATTGAGCAGTCGCATATTTCCTCTGTAGCACTTGAGTCTGAAACTCTCCCGAATAAAAAGTGAAACCTTTTCGCGGTTTATACTGTAGAAATTTCCAGGCAGCGACACGAGGCTGAAGCGTCTTCAATCTATACAACGCCACAGGATGGAAGTATTATTGCTTGAGTCGAAAAAAGGTTCTCTGGAATATCGATATACGTATTGGAGCAAACTTAATTGAGGTTTACTGATCAAGACACGAATGATCAAAATGACAAGCTCCCATTTCCACGCCTCTTACCGACTGCATGCCAAGTTGGCGGGGCACAAGCGACGAGGTTCCTCGCTTGTCCCATTGATAGCTAGGGTATGAGCCACTCAGTGACAGACACTCACAGCATTGGCCACGTAAGTATGTAGCAGCGAGCCTTTCAACAGGAATAATGATAGGCTGTAAGATATCAGTCAGTTATCAACTTTATCTTAGTCAGAGGACGGAGTGGTGTTTCACCGAAGCTCAAGCTTGAACTTCCAGATTCCTTCCACACGAGACGTGGCGCCCTTGTTGTTCCAAAGACGATCCAATCATTTATCACCACTTTTCCGTTGGTGCTTAAAAGGAGATTTCAGATCGCCCTCTGTAAGCGCCAAGTACTAAAAGCGGTTATTCGGCGTCAAAGCAGGTGTTGGTGCACATAGCTAAGACTAGAAATGTGAGTCCGCTTCGCTCTCGCGGTCTCATTCTTTATTTCTCTCCATATCCCATTAGAACTAAACACTGTCCGCGCGAGCGACACGGATGGAGCCAACAACAACTCGGTAAGTATATTCGACACGTTCAGCAATCATTTTCCACTAATAGTTGTTAGCTGTCCATATCTTCCGGAGAAAAGTCTACCTGTACAAATCGATGGTCAACCCTCTGAAAGCCTCGATGTAACCATCATCAAGACGTTTGAGCCTTTCACTCTTTCGTGCGCTCTACTCGTTCGAGTCAACTGGCCTATGTTGCGAGGGGAGTACGTCCTAAAACCATTCGATCGACGCTATGCTACACAACTCCGACGAGACAATCAAGCCAGCGCTTGGACTGCCGATATCGAAGTAGCATATCACGCCCTTGTGGAAAGCACCGACATGGCTTCCCTTTTCGCGCTCTATGCTCAAAAAGAGACCGACTACGAGTGGGACCCAAAGGCGGAGGCGGATTGCGATTCGGCGCATCATGAAGCCTATCTTCAATACTGCTGCCGAAAACTTTTCTCGACAGAAATCCTAGTGTACGATCGGCTCCGCGACCTTCAAGGCGAATGCATTCCCCATCTTGCAGCCCGAATCTTACTCAAATCCCCATCAAGCTCCGGCCCAACCCATGGATATCTCGACTGCCCAGGTATCTTGTTGGAGTACGTCCAAGGCTTCAGCCTAACCGATCTCGACAAGTTTGCACCCAAAGCTGCCTGGCAACAAATATGCGACGAAGCGATTCGGATTATCAACCTGATTGGCGGGAGAGGTATCCGCAATGAAGATGTCAAGACGAGGAGCTTTATCGTACGTCAACTTCCATCGACGAATCATCAGCAGACGACCCGGCCAAACGTTGTCATGATAGACTTTGGGTCCTGCGTTCTACGGACAGATGATCAAGATGACCGCGATTGGAGAGAGTGGAAAGCGATGCAAGACGAAGAAGGTGCAATTGGCGTGGTCATGGAGAGGAAGCTCAACGGAGGCTTCACCTATGAACGCACTGCAGAGTCTGAGAGATTGAGGGATGAATTCATGAGCGAATAATAAATGTTGCAAGAATAGCCAACGAGTGAGCAGGTCGAAGCTGCCCTGTGGGCCACTTTCAATATATCGCCGGTATCGACGGAGGTCCTTGCTGGCTTTCTCCTCCAGACGTTATCTTTCGAGGCCCAAGGCTGAAATCCCTGAGGCAGACGCGCACCAAAACGCGTCTTCGCACTGCCCACATTCTCTCAGCGGTTTGCTGAGGGGCTAGGTCAGGGGTGGTAAGTCAGGGCAGAGGATTTTGGCAAGTTGGCCACAGAAAACCGTCACGAAAACACCTAAAAAGTGAGGCCGAATTGCCGTTTGAAAGAGATGATTGGTATTGTTTCTGGTTGAGGCTCAATAAACAGTACTGAGATTAGTGCTTTTCCACCACATATTAGGAAACATAAAGTGCCGTAGCAAAACACCACTATGCGCATAGCTACGCTCGAACCAGGCTCACTATTGCCCCATTCTTGCTCTCAAGCGATAGCTTCGTCTCTTCCACAAACTCCCAAACCGGGTCCTGGTTGACAATCTCCTTGAACTCCCTCGCCATCTTGACCAGCACGTGACCGATCCAAATTCGCGACAACTGTTGCGCTGGACATGTTCTAGGACCTCCAGAAAATGGAATGAATTCCCAAGTTGGCCGCAGTGTCTCCCATCTCTCTGGTCGGAACAACTCTGCATCTTCGCCGAAGTGCTCCTTCGAACGGTACAGTGTCCAGAAATTCACAGACACTCTGTCTCCGGGCTGAATATATACGGGAAATTCACCTGAAGATCCTCCGCCGCAGGGAAGGTGCGTGGCTTTAGCACATATGCGTGTGTTTTGTGGGACCACGGGATACAGTCGAAAAGCTTGATTTTGTTAGAATATCGGTATCCAAAGGCTTCTCTTTTACCCTCCTAATATCAGGGGAAAAGCTTACATTCGTTGATTACCCAATTCGTGTATTTCAGGCCTTTTAGGAATTCGAAATCCACTTCCTCGTCGCCCTTCTCTAAGACCTCCCGACGTAGCTTTGCCCACACCTCCGGATGACGGGCAAGACTAAAGAAGATGTTTGTCATCGCAATTCCAGGATTATCATGACCAGCAAAGAAAGCATTAAGAAGCTCTTGGCGGAGTTTCGATCTGTCAGAAATGAGCGCAGCCAATTCTTGGCCGAGGATATATCGTTTTGAATACTCTCCTTTTGTTTGGACTTGCGTTTCCCCCGGCCCGGATATATTTGAATGGATGTTGTCTACTCTTGACTGCGCCCAGTCGTTGATAAACTTGCATGATTCGATGAAAGCGCGGTTCCGGTAGAGGAAGCGAAGTTTTCCTAGGAGGAATCTTGCAGCTACGCCGAGCTTACCGACGTCGAAAGCTCGAAGGAAGGCTTCACTCTCTCTCGATTTGGACACCTGCAGGTCTATAGACTCTCCGAAAATGAACTCTGTTGCAGCATCGAGGTTCTAGTATGTGTTAGCATTGATAGCATAGATGTCTTACCAGGCGTAAGGCGTACCAAATTAGCAAAGAGGGGGCCGAGGTTTACTGGAGAGTTGTCCGAGGGTAATACTCGAAGGAGCGTTTCAACATGCCGATCGAAGCTCAAAAGATTATTAGAGATACTTATTCGAGAAAACGCTTTTTGGTATATGGCACGTAGTTGTTTCCATGTCTGGTCCTCAGCGCAAAAGATGCCCATTCCAATCAGAGGTTCCATGGCTGCCCCTCTTGTATGACCTATCTCATAGCTTTCTGCGTCTATCGCAAACACAGCTTGGACATTTTGCACATCAATAGTTTGAAAGGCGGTTCGGCCAAGCACCCGGCTACTGTACGTATTGCCGTATTTTATGTGGTTTTCTTCGATGCCTTTCAGTCGCCGGTGTTGCTTTCCCACACGGAAGAAGTTGAGTACCAAGTCAAGCCCAAATACCGGATCTATTTGTGGGAGGGCGGGCGACGGCTGGCATCCATGTAATTGGATGTACTTTCGATTGCGTAGGAATAGTAGGCCTCTTTGTAATAATAGCCAGCCTATAAGCGCGAAGGAAACAATCTGCCACATGTTTGGTGCTATGGCCAGAGCGCAGAAATTGTCACAGGGTGGTATGGCACTCTCGTGTATGTATAGGTATGGTATTGATGGGCATGACGACCTGGGGAGCTGACTATGTGCCATTCGGCGCCAAGGCGCTAACCCCATTGAAAACCTCAAGTGCTTATACTTGTCGTTGCAGGAAATATGGGATGATATGTACGCGGCAAGGATGCCGGACGCAAGTAAATTTCCGGAAACTATTGCAGGCGCATGGGTGGTGTGAGGATATGATGGGTAGCTATACACATACAATAGTCAGACCCACAGATACCTAGTCATACCACCATCCTATACCATACATGAGCGTGCCATACCACCCTGTGACTGGTGGAAAACTTTCTAGGATTGTGTTTGAGGCAGGCTGGGAATGCATGTGTGTGAGCGATATTACATCTGTTACCGGATAAATACAATATTGATCTTGCAGCAAAATGCATTAGGTGTTCACGTTTTGTTCCTGCCCATGACATCAGGTGGGGCTGAAGTATGCAGCTGCGCCGTATGTCTTATCGGTTTTGCGACCTGCCTTTTTGCCTCGTTTGCCTCGCCGCCTCGCCTAGGATGCAGACTACCTCTCGGCTCACCGCGCGCCGCGAATATGGATCTCTAAAATCGCTGCCCTTCTTTTCGCATTGATGTGGGTTATATCAATTTCGTACCAAATGAGATTCTTACCTCGAAACTTCTTGCCGCAGGGCTTCACGAATTACGATCCTATCTCAAGCAAAGAAGAACATGAATCTTACTTGGTACAGCCGAAAGAACGAGGTTGCAAGCGTGAATTAATGCTTGTCTGGTGGAACGCTATAGTCCTCTTCGTTGGCTTTGCCGGAGGGTATGCCATACGCTCATGGTTGGATCATAACACTAATACAACTTGGGATTTCATCGGTAAGCTAGCGCAACTAGCGCAACATGCTAGATACATGAGGAGATGATGGCTTAAAGTTAATGTCGACCTCAAAGCTCAAGATACATCTTTGACCACGAGATTCCAATACGATAGAGTATTTTCGCTACCACCAAATAACGTTTCTGATGCAGCATGGGATGCCTTATTTCCAGGTAATCAGCATTCTCCGCATTAGTGTTTAGCTAACTTCGAAGTAGATGGACATGGTTATATACAACATCCCGAATTCTCTCCAAGTCCCAGCGCCTTCGCAGTCTTTCATCAACTACACTGTCTGGACAATATCAGAAAAGAATACTATTCCCAGTCCGATAGCGTTCATGGACCATCGCATGTTCGACATTGCTTGGACCTACTTCGACAGTCGATCATGTGCACTGCAGATATCAATCTTGAACCGGTAAATATGGATCTCAAGGGAGTCACAGGTTGGGACGGAGAAAGAGTATGTCGGAACTTCACTGCAGTATACGATTTCGCTGAGAGATGGAATTGGAAGGCAGATGCCTAGTGAATTACTATCATCATATACAAAACAAGTACTATCAAAAGTATTTTCTTCTTCGCAATTCATTGGTAGACACCTTTAGCCAACGCTGCCTTTTACCAGCCTCTGCCTGGCATTCCCGCGAGGTTATCAAGATCAAACATGTTTACTTTCCGCAGAGCTGCCCAAGCGTCTAGTTTCTCCCAATCAACGCATCTACGTGTGACGTTTGTATTAGGGTGGGGTCGTGGATCACCTGGGCGTGCTTCATACCAGTCCACCGTGATTGGCGCCAAAGATGCCACGCATATACTGTTTTGACGGAGGAACTCGATACAGTGCTCTAAAAAGTACCGGTCGTCAGTAAGATTATGGTATCTAGATACCGTCACTAGATAACGCACCTGCATGCCACATTTCGTAGCTGTTATTTCCTTTGCTTGATGAAACTCCATAGTAGTCGAGGTGCATTCTCTTTCTGATTGTATTCAGACAGTGCAGCTCATGATAGACACTGAAACTCAATACACGATCCTGAGAACCTTTTAAAAAGATACTCTCATGATCCAGAGCCAGTTGGGAGAATTCGGTCTTCGACACGTGGAAGTATGGATCTGAAACACCTTTAGGTACAACGTACGGAAGAACTTTGAGTACTCACTCTGTAGAAGCGCAGCCCATGCTATGTCTACTTCCTCTCTAGGCTCTCCAATGAAGGGATTCGGCGACAGGATATGCGCAGTGGTAACTCTATCCTCATAATGCAAGGCGCCCAAGGCAGGTGCTATCTTTTAAGTTACGCGGAACACCGTTTTCGCACTCAGAGACTTACAATAGGGTTGAACTTCACATTCCATACATTTTTGCGCTTGTCGAACGGTAGACGCAAAAGTGAGTAATATTCCCAATGCCACTCCTGCAATCATACAGCATAGATGTGACACAAAGATAACTCCTCTCCGAGAAGCTAGGCCTGCCCCAAAATTTTTGTTGACGTTATCAGCAGGAAGTAGGCTATACCGAGCGCTAACAGAATCCATTGCTTGCAAAGCCGAATGTTTGACGCTGAATTCTGATCGTGAATGCAGACAAACAATTACCCGATTATGATGCTCTCCATAGCAACTATGTTCTATTTCCGGACCTCAGCTGGGGGGCAGGGCTTAGGGAGTTCAATTTAGCTAATAGCATCTCATTCGTTGCTGAGAGATTTCTCGACAACATATCAGAAGTGTGTGTGACGCGCCGTAGAGCACATGCCACCTTAAAACAGACTTAAGTCAGCCCTTGGCATTGCCGATTATGCTACAATGGCACCAATAGCGACCCCTGGAGCTAGTGCACGCATCGAACTCGCTGCAACCAGGGGGCATAAACTTCCTTTCTAGGAATTTGAGTTCAGCAGCATGTTGATCCATCAGGGGTGTACGGAGACCAGCTAGCAAGGCGGCGAGGCGGCAAAGCAACGAGATAAGGAGGCAAAGAGGCAACGAGGTAAGACAGTAAACAAGCATGACGTGTATCTATCGGCAATTTGGAAGTTCGTAACGGAATCACGCGATAGAGGACGAAGTAGTCTATATATATCGTAGATTGAGAGCCATTCAGAACAAAGCTCGCCTGAGTAAAGTCATCATCATCCAACAATTCCCAAATCCATTGGCAAAGCTCCTTTTTTGCTTCAAGTCCCATCCCTCAAGTCGAATTTTATCTCTTAACCATAATGCGGGCGTACGCTACAGCGCTTCTCTGTCTTGGCGCTATGTTTGGGCTTGTGCATGGCTCGCCCATTGCCTCGAGTTCGTCATCAGTCATCCACTTGGTACTATGACGCTGACTTTCTCAAGCAGCCGATACCATTGTTGCGCGTATGGCGATAGCCGAGCAGCAACAGGACGAGTCTGTGGTGTATAAATTCGACATCAAAGTCGACGACAACAAGGAAGGGGCCGTCGTTTGGATATGAGGAAGGACTCCAAACTTGTATCAACGCTAGTTTCGCAGGTCGCGTTCGGCTCAAGGGCTTTTTGTTGTGGTGCTGCAGATATAGGAGAGGCGACACTGATGGAATTTACCTACCGGGGTATCAGTTCGATGCACATCAATACCATCAAAAATTTGTGTAAAATTTTGGTTAGCAACGTATTCACGGATGCAGTGAGATCAGTTTGCAAGACGTGTGTGAGGATAAGCAACCGGTAACATGTCGCGTTGAGATTGCGGCACTGCATGCTCAATCCCATGGATCCGGTCATGCCGGTAAGCGACCTTCTTAATATAGGCAATTGTGACACCTTCCCGAAAAGTCACTCTGAAGACCGGCGACTGCAGCCTATGACGTGTGGGCCAAGAACATCATGCCCCAAAAAGTTACGGCGTGGTTAGCTCCCATGGGGCGGTTTTCGTATCCCCACTATGATATCTAACGTTGATCCTCAGTCCGAAGTTGTCGAGGAAATCTTTCGCGTGAGCTTTGTGTTACGTCGCCTAAGTCAGCCATCTTTTTTGAAACCGCGTCTTTCATTTCTCGTAAATGGCCATGTCGAAGCCAGCTGCTACTCCCATTATCATCTCAACTGTCTGCCCAGTGCTTGCCATATTAGCAGTAGCAGGACGATTCTACGCTAGACGAGTGCAGAAGAATCTAACGAAGCTTGATGACTGGTTCGCAGTCCTTGCACTGGTAAGCACCAATATTTTCGACCAACTTGAATGGAAACTCACCTTTATCTTTTCAGATCGGATGCATCGCCAATGCGAGTGTACTCATCGTAGGTGAGCAAAGGCTGCCTGACATTCGTAGTGGATCTAGCATTAACGGGGTTAGCTTCGGTTCATGGCGAGCTTGGAAAGAAACAGCCGTTAGACTCCAAAGGGATTCCCTTACCGAATCCATCCCTAGAGGTCTTCCAGAAGGTTCATTTTAGCAGATCAGACTCTCGCAGAAGTTTGGATTGCTTACATTGTTTAGTGCCTATACGCCAATGAAATTACCAGTACCGTCACGATTACATTAACCAGGACGGCTGTCCTCCTTCTTTATACCCGTCTCTTTTCTATCCAGACGTACTTCATGATTCTAGTGACTATTGTACATGTTCTCAACACCGCGTGGGGAATCGCATTTACTCTCACAGATATTTTCCAATGTTGGCCGATCGATCTACAATGGAAGAAAGTATGGCAACACCGAGCGGGCGGGAAATGCATCAACGGCGCACCTCAGCGGAATACCTATGCCATATCCTCGGTGCTTTTGGACGCTCTGATGTTGTTGCTTCCTTGGCCATACATTCTCAGATTACACGTACCTTTGAAGGATAAGTTCGCAGTTGGCGTGATGTTTTTCCTGGGTGTGCTGTAAGTATAATAGTGGTGAACTACAAATCTCAGTATACTGACTAATGTCTACAAGCGTTGTCGCTGCCTCGATCGGTAAAACCTGGGACTTTTATTATGTCGGGGAATTGATATCGAAGGACTTGCAGATTACATGTGAGGAATCTATCAGATTCGCTTAATTCTCGACTACAGGGGCGCTGACCGCTCGTGTGTCTAGATAACGAGTCTACTCTCATGTATTGGACAGTTCCAGAAACATGCGTAGCTGTTATTTGCTCCTGTTTGCCCACGCTGCGGCCCGTGGCATCGAAATTATCCGCAGCGCCCATGCTTCAGAGCCTGCATTCATTCTGGAACAACTCAAGATCTGGGTTCGCAGAGACTCTTGACCTTAAAAAAGTGCAGCCACACCATCTAGAGCTTCCTACTAAAGAAAATGCAACTACGCCTGACTTAATGACACACGGGCTAGTAAGAGAGGAATCAAAATAGATAGAGAAGGCATTGCACCTGGACAGTAACCTTTCTATAGAATTTGGGGATCGGAACATTCAAGATCTGGCTTCGGCAATCTGGTCATATCTTGATGGCAAGATTGGTCTCTACTCGAGTGTACTTGAGCGGTTTGAGTATATCTCTTGAATTACGACTACATGTCGTCAGTGTCCGATAGCATAACTCACCTAACGCATCTTCATGTGACCATATCTTAGCTCATTTCGAAAGAGATCCGAAGAGACAGCGGCTGACGTTTTGCCGCAACGCCTGCTCTGCGCCAAGAATGCTATTTAGCGATCATTTTTGCAGATTCTACTGAGCTGCTCTGTGGGATCCGTGCATACTTAATCAGGGTCTTCTGCTCTGTTCATCCATGTCCTCTTACGCCACTGATCCATCCATGATTCTGCTGCCTAATTGCTGATCGAAAGCACCATGATCTGTTCATACGTTTGTACGTGGAGTCAGATGAGGCAGACTTTCAATGTCGGCCGTGACTTGAGAAGCCCCAGAAATGTGTTCATAGAATAGGGAATAAAAGGAGGCAAGCACCGAAGGGCCAGCCAGCGTTTGTTTGCGACTTTGTAATATGCAATTGATGTACTTCAAATGTTCTCATGTGCCCGGCCAACAAGAAATTCCCGCCTTTGTTGGTTCGTCTTGGCACACCTGCCGTATACGTGTAGCGCGGTTCGGTAAGCGTTCCCGTCGGCTCGTTTCAGACTGCCGCCCCACCTCCCCCGGACCGTTCCACCGCTTTCTCCACTCGATTTCGCGCCGACACTCCTTGGATCCCGTCATCACATATCCAGCATCGCACTGTGCGTTACGCTTCTTCCTCTCCATACCAATGGCTCCGCAGCCCAATTCTGCTCCCGCCAAAAATAATAGGCGCCGGCGCACAACAAGACCACAGCAGATGACACCCATCGTAAAGTCAACACCACGGGCTGGCGCGCGGCTGCAATACATCCAGCCATCTCCCACCCCTCCTGCACACATGTCTCAGCAAACTGGCACCAAACGGAAGCGTCCCCAAGACTCTGAAGCTGAAGTCGACGGTCTAGAGTGTGTGCGCCCTTTAAAACAGCTCCGAGAACCCCGTCCTTCCCGTCACAAGCTCTTTCAGGATAAAGTTGAAGCCGAGCAAGAACCCCCTCCCTCCCGACACCCGCTATCCGAGAAGAACCTGCAAACATTGAGAATATTGAACGGGGAAGACATGGATCCCGCAGCCAACAATACTCTGACTCTCAAACGGACTTCGTCACGGCGATCCATAGCCCCATCTGATGCGGGGACAGAACGAACCCAACGCTCGTCTAACACCACCGCCGTCTACCGGCACAAGAACCTTGCGGCTGTCGAGATCCACATGCATGCTGAGCCACCTGACTACATTCAAACCGCTATCGATCGCATTATCAAAGCCGAAGTCTCCAAGGAGCGCCGATCTGAACTCCGCGCCATAGCCCAAGAACTTCGCGACGGCTGCCTCAAGAATGTCAGGGCTCAGGCTGGCGAGGATGACTTTATCGATCCACTCCACACTGCCCTCAAGGCTTTGGGTCTCAAGAACCTCTGTACACACGAAAAGGCCGACTGGCGAGGTGAGCTGAAGCCAGTGGCCCCCCAGCAATCGCATTTCAGTTCGAGTTTCATGTCCAATGTCCAGCAACTAGAGGTTGACGACGTCTCGGCTCCCCCACGGAAGCGCCAGCAGCAGTTTGCCAGCCAACCTTACATGTCCCCCGAATCCTCGTCGACGAACGCACGCACTCATACGCCATCTAATGATTCCTCAGAATCGAGCGAGATACCTGCCCCAGCCCCGCTGGGATCCTGGATCAAAACCCCGCGTCCCGACATCTCAATAGGCGTACAAAACATGGCTCTCATCTATGCTCTCTCAGCCCAAAGTCTCAATAAGGTCAAAGCCAGGAAATTCCTCGAATGGCTCCAGAATGAGATGGTGCAGCACGAGCCAGACGGGCCGCGTGAACCAATGCTAATATCAGTACCCGCGCCACGCGCCTTAGATCTTGCGTTCCCATTCGCTGTTGTTGAGGGCAAAGCATACTCGACCGGCAAACAAATCTTCGAGGCAGAGAACCAAGCTTCAGTTTCCGGGGCTTGTGGACTCAAAATACAACTTGATCTAGATAACCTGGTAAATCACGACGCAACAGGTTCCCATACTTCTCCCACAACCTTGAACACCGAACCACCGCTCTTCTTCACTATCTGCACTCAAGGTCCCATCCACGAGCTCTGGGCCCACTGGACCGTCGTTGAAGATGGTATACGCATGTTCGAGTCGAAGCTTTTGGACAGTTGTAATGCGCTATTACTGGAGCAGGGAGAGGGCTTTATGGTTATGCTCAATAATATAAGCATTTGGGGTTTAGGGCCGTTCATGAAATCGGTAGTGGAGCGCCTGGGGATAGTAGCAAGAAAGGCAAAGTCCACGTAATTGAATGTTTAGCGGACTGGATCCGCAGGGGTGTCAACCACCCTCCCTCTTTCCACAAGTGCCAGCTCATCAACTCTATCAGCGGCATATTCAACCCGTTTCCAAGTCTTCAAGCTCTCGGTGCTCGTATCGAGTTCCCAAACCCGCATGCGTCGGTGAAATCGCGTTCTACCATACGAACAATATCCCCCGAACCCACTGCCGCCTGCATAACATAGCCAAGGTACAGATGGAAAGGCTCTGCCGCCATATTGCTGCATTTGTGGCAGCAAAGCACAAAAATCATTCACGTGATCGTGCCCGCAGCCTAAAGCAGATATGCCTTCTCTGACCAAAGCATCGTAGAAATGCGAATTAAAGTGGGGGCCCTCTGGCGGTTCTCTCTTATGGCCGTTCCGTATACTAAGGTGGCGGTCGCTGAACTCGGGAAGTGGGATGTGGAGGAAAGCCAGAGACAGATAAAAGGGATTGTTATTGTCTTCCTTCTCACGTGCGCTTCGTTGCGTTTGGGAAGCGTCCATGAACCAGTCAATCTGGCTTTGCTTGATATGGTCATAGTCGGGGTTATAGATCTTGCTCGATATTTGGCCGTGCGAGTCCAAAAAATACAAGGTCGACAACGGACGCTGGGACGGGGCGGGAGCCAGAATTTGAAGGTAGAAGTTGCCTATTCCATCGACGTACTCTGGACCGGGCTCACAGAGACTAAAAGGTAGATCCTGAAGTATTGACATCTGTGCTATGCCTGCAATTAAGTCAGCAAGATTGGACAGCAATCCCCCTTGATCAGACTGATAATGATTCGGTAGGTATTGTGCAGAACAAAATGGTCTACAGAGTTCGCAATGGCATCATAATCTTCAGTGGTTCGTTGATCTAGCCCTGTGGATTGACTGTTGTATGAAAAATAAACACCCACGTGATAATGCGTGGATGCCCTCACTGTCATGATTGCCAAAGACGGCTGCGAATGGGATTGAACGTTCAATGACAGGAGCCACCACCTTAAAGAGAGCAGATTGGCTGTCGGAGATGTCGTGATGCAACTGGTCTCCAGTGAGAACAACAAGGTCCGGCTCCTCGACATCTAGAGTCTTTCCAATGAAGTCTACCGTAAGTGGGTCAGCCTCACTCTCTGGTAGATTCTTTCCATGAGCATCAATGGCATCTTTACACACCCCAACACCAGTAACCATGTGGGTGTCAGAGATCTGGACAATCTTGAATTTGCCATCTTGCCTAGCTCTCAAAGCTGGCCTAGGATTAGGTTTCGGCTTGGCTCTGCCGTGGAGTATGCTAAGTCTTGGGATTGGTACTTGTGAGTGGCTGTTAATTTGCAGTGGTGATTGCATGAGAGCCCATTGAGGTCGTGGGTCAACGGCATCCGTACCGAAGAGAACGTCAATCTCTGTCACAGCCTGATCGATCCTGCCAGAGAACTTGCTTCTCAGCACCCAGATTCCGCCAGGTCGACTCTCCCATGAACGTCCTGAACTAGGGTTCGGGGCCGACTCGCCGATTTTGATGTCCACAACCACCATGTCTTCAGCTGCGAGCTCTTCCTCCTTCGCTAACGCCACATACAGCCATGCACTCTGCTGAGATGTATACAGATAGAGGTCCTTCTTTATTCGGTGCCATATTCGCGGGTCCGGCTCGCAGGGGGAAACTGTTGAGGAGAAGATGCATACGGTCAGATCCGTGACTACTGGGTTCATGTGAGCTACAACCGTCGTAGCAGAGGGGGCGGAAGACGACGCCGTTTTACATGGGACGACTCCAAAACGCTCTAGATAACGACACATTACGGCTAGTGAGATAATTACTGCTCAGGCGATCTTCAGCGTAGGTATGCTGCTATTTTGTTAGCTGATTTTTGTTAGAGTAGATCGGGAGGCGGCCAACGCGGGTCGGTCCGCGATTCGCTACTTTGGCGAAACAGTTCCGTCCAATTGATCATCTGTCAATGTACGAATAGAGTGCATGTATTTTCTAAACGTTACATATGTGGATAATCAACGCCGTTTGCATTTACTTGAATGTGTGAATCGCACAGACCGCCATTCGTAGAAAGGGTAGGCTTATAAATAGATATAAGGATCGGAGGTACTATTTGCAAAAAAAATTCTGTATTTCGTTGATTCTCTTTCTGTTCGTCTTTTTGCTAACTTGAGAGTCAACGTAAACACCAAGATTTCATTTCCAATACGCGATCGGTCAACAAACCAAATGAAAGAAGAAACAGAACATAGAAACGTCCTCCAAAGTGTGACTTTTTCTTAATCAGCCATCTTCTTTGCTGCAGCCGCGACTAGCTCTCCAAATCGACTGTCTGGCTGCACTGCCAATTCCACAGGAACACCCACTTCAACAATCTCGCCCGCATCCATGACGACCACTCTATCAAAATCCATAATCATATCTAGTCGATGACTGACAGCTATGACCGTATAGCTCTTGAATGCTGTCTTGATAATGTTTTGAACCAATCTCTCTGTCACGCTATCCACGCTTGAACTTACTTCATCCAGGAGCAAGATGCCTCCGGTTGACATGCGAAGGCGAGCGCGGAGTAGTGCACGACCAACTGAGAAGAGTTGCCGCTGACCGGCGCTGAAAGTAGATGCATTCATGCTTGCTGTTATTCCACCACGAGCTTGGATGAATTCCCCTAATTCAATATCTTTCAGCACCTGTTCGCATTGCTCAGCCGTCGATGAGCCCGTAGGATCAAGGTTTTCCTGGAATGTCGAGCCGCTAGGGAGGAAAACTGCTTCTTGCGGCACTGCGATAATTTGTTGGCGCAGTGACCTTCGATTGATGCGATCAAGGGGCATGCTATCAATCAAAATATTGCTCGCTGTTTCACAGCCCGTGGGCTCTAGAAGCTTCAGCAGCAGTGACACAAAACTGGATTTGCCGCTACCTGTGCGTCCGCAAATTGCGAGCTTCTCGCCAGGCTGAATCTTGATGCTCAAATTATTCAGAGCCAACCTAGATCTCTCGTCACTTCCCTCGCCGTCTTCTGTATCGTAAGATGCAGACACGCCGTTCAACTCCACTGCACCGTTCATCGGCCAATTAATTGGTGGGATCATGTCCTCGTTTTCTTTATTTTCAGATCCAGCCGTCTGATTGAACTTGATAAGTCTCGAAATAGCTCCCAAACACGTTTCGAGTCTAGTGTAAAATAACACTATTCCAGCAAGGTTGTCGCCAAGAGTTACAAGACTGTACAGAGACGCACCGGCAAAGCCAGCTTTGGACCCGATCATAACGGCGATTGATACGAGCATGACTGCTAATACCGTCACGACCAACTCTAAAACAAGATTCAGCCACTCTTGGATCATTGAAAGTAAATAAGCTGGTCGTTGACTTCTGTTGAGCTGTAGAGCATTTTTCCGAATGTTCTCCGCGGTAAAACCTGAAGCTCTGAGGGTCACCACGCCTTTGAGCGTATCGATGAAGTGTGTGCTGATTTTGTCAGCTGGGATTAAGTCCTGTATCAGGGTGCTAGATGGTTACTTACTACAGAGGACTTTTACTTTCCAAGTCCAATAATCGCAATTGTCTCGATGTTCGAAGATAGAACTTCCCAATGAGATACAGAAGTAGTATGAGGAAAGGGTAGGCGATCGCAAGATACGCGGACGAAGTAAGCATTACAGCAGCTTGACCGATGGTCTGAAACATGAAGAAGATTGTATTCAGTACTGAATCCGGAAGCTCCGTATCGATGAGATTGAGATCCTGCGAAAATAAGTTCGTGATAACGCCCGTGTCGGTTGTGGTGAACAGGCGCAATGGGGCGCCCACCAACGTATCTAAAGCTTCTTGGTGGAGATAGGCACCAGCGCGTTTCATCGCAAAGAACAAAAGTGCTATTCCGAGAGAGAGAAGGGATAGTAGAGCACATACGTTGAGAAGAGCGTAGATTCCCGCGTAGTATGGGTGTCCATGCGATGGATGTTCGGAGTACACGTCGTCCGTCCAGTATGTAAGCCAAATAGAGGGATAGTTAGTGAAGAAACCCCAAAAGGATCCAAGTATCAAGGAACTTATTGTCAGGGGCCAACCCATGCTTTTGGCATAATGTTTGTACACTCTGCCATCACCGGCTTTACGAGACTCTTCCGTTGTTGAAACCACACCTGGTGTATTCAAGGATACTTGATGGAATGCTTCTGGAGGTTTCGAGTCATTTTCGGGTGAGATATCCTTAGATGATGGATTCTGTGCCGAATTGCTTCTTAGCCCTAGGCTTTGGACATACCCATCACGAGCTATAAGGTGCTCAAAGGGCCCCTGCTCTGCAACTGTGCCATTGCTGAGCACAATAATATTGTCGACGGACGGTAAATGTCTAATACTGTGAGTGCATAGCACGACAGTTGAACGGCGTCTTCTCAACAATCCGTGCGCTCCGAAGACTTGTTGAAAGATGCGCTCCTCGGTTTCCGCATCTAAGCCACTGAATACATCGTCTAGCACAAGCATATCGGCTTGTAGATACAGAGCTCTCGCTAAAGAGACCCGCTGTTTTTGGCCTCCGGAAAGGGTGATTCCATCGGATCCGATATTAGTAAGGTCTCCTTGTGGGAATGTTGCGAAGTCGACGTTCAAGGCTGTAGCGTGGACAACCTCCGAATATCTCTCGTTGTCAAACAATGAAAATCCCACGATATTATCCCGTATGGAACTATTCAACAAAAATGGAGTTTGTTCGCAGAACCCTACACGCGCAATATTTTTCAGACAAACCACTTGTCCCTTGCTAAATGGAATCTCTCCGAGCAAAGCTTTACAAAAGGTTGATTTCCCAGCACCAACCGGACCAACTACAACCGAAATGGATGATGCAGGAATTTGAGTAGTGACATTCCGCAGAGTAGGGCTCTCATCGTCCCATCCAAACTCTCCATCTCTGATAGTGACGGCAGCGTCGGCTGAACTACCATTGAGAGAGGCTTCTTTATCCGATATCACCGGTTTTTTCCCGTTCGGATACTGACGGAAATCGAAGTGACAATCGCGTTCAACAAAGGATTGAATTCGGCCTATGCAAGCCACCGCGGAAAGAAGTTGAGGCAGGGATTCAAAAACTCGCTCAAGCGGGTAAGTGAGAAGTGTCATGAACGCAAGACTAGAGAATATAGTGGATGCGTCCAAGCTTGAACGCGTGTATGCCGAAGCAAAGGCTACAGGAGGCCCAATCAGGTATGGGATGTAACCAAGAAGTGCAGCCGCGAGGAAAATTTGGCGGAAGCGTGCTCCAGCACTTAACTCTTCAATGCGTAGCTGTTGCACGTACCTGGCGGCAACTTCAGAAAGACCAGAAATCTTCAGATTTTTCATGCCGGTAATGACTGTAGCAGTCAACCCGGTCCGCTTCTGAACTTGCGCCATCCACATTCGTTGTGAGTCTCCAGCGAATTTCATAAGAACCCCCAAGGCGGCAAAGCAGACTAGCACGAGGGCGATAGGAGCCACAAATGCGACATCAAGTCGGATATACAACATCCATCCGGCTAGAGCCACCTGGATTGTACAGGCCCAGAGCTCGTGCAGGTTCCTAGTTCCCACCCGGATACGTTCCATGTCTGCGCTCATCAACGTTATTGCCACGCTATCGTCGTTGACGCCAATACGTGATTTCATTGCGCGGCTGTATATTTCCGTAATTAATATAGACCTTGCTACTGTTCGGGCTCGATTATGTAGATACCTAGAGAATTTAATAAATATTACGCCTGCTATGAGTTTTGAGTAGTATTGAGAGTGGCTTACCAGTAAAGGGCTTTGGAAATGGCAATTCCAGCATATATGAAGAAAGCAGCACCAATGAATCCATAGCCTACATTTCGGTTCTGCTCGGGCTGCTCGAGATAGTGCAGTAGTCTTTCTATGAAAAACGGTTGGCAAAACTGGAAGCCAAGCAGCGCCAAACGTGCAGGTATGGGCATCAATAGTTCGCTCTTCATCGAAGATACAAGCGCCTTCAACAAGCCAAACTTTTTGCCTTTTAACTCTTCATAGTTAATGACGCGAGAGAATCTTTCATGTCGAGACTCGGCATCAAAAGCACTATCGAGAGGATAAAGATCTTCTACGGTAAGAATACTACCATAACCCCGGCGAAAGAGGTTGTTGAGCCAATAGAAAACACCTAGGTTGAAAATGTTGCTCGTCTCCTCGGGGCTATGTTCTTTTTCGTCTATCCATTGTGCCCATTGAGTCTTTTGCTTTGCTTCTAGGAGTAATACTACAAATTTCAAGGCCGCAGCAGTACAAAACAAGATACTGTAAATCTTCTCGATCTTGACGGTGACCGATAAAAAGAGGGTTCTCGTTTGGGCGATGTCGAAAAGAAGGGTGAGAGTTAAATATAGGCTCAGGAGTACTGATGGTCGGGGATTTCTACTATGTTCCAGTAGACTGAGGGGTATGACTAAAAAGGCCGCAACGAGCTCCAATGTAGCGGCAGCGACGGAAAATCTTGTGATGAGTGAGGATTCTACGGTGACGAAAACCAGAAGCGCAAGCCTAAAACCAGTATAAAGTATTATAGTACCCTGTTCATGTCCAAAACTTTAGCTAATCATGTCTGCGAGCACATGTAGGCGTGTTTTTGAAGTATTGTACTGGTGACGGACGTACGGCTTTGAGAAATTGGTATCTGGGAGCATTGATTACAACAGGCTTGCATGTGTGGGACAGGATACGCCATGGCGAGATTATGATAAATAATGCGGCAGGTATTATTGAGAAGAACAACTGTTCAAACTGCAGATTGAAGTCAAACCGTTCTTTATCCAGTTGCAGTAACTGGACCTTTGTGGAAAACGGCATTGATAGGTATGGCGGGGAGCAGGTTGCAAAACAAAGTTCCGACGAGACGCAAGAAGACACGCGAGAAGATAGGCTAGTCTATGCCAACACCCACCAACCACTTAACCGTGACTCATGAGAGACTTTAAATGATGTGAGCTTGCTGATGGAGCACATCAGCAAAGCTCCGCCGTTAAGCTGCAGGCTCACTAGTCTGGAGGTGTTCTAGCGTTTGAGACGGGCCACGGTCTGCTACATACCCGAACACCGCTTCAGCGTTTATGAACACCGCTGGTTTATATCCGAATTCCGCGGCTGCATAGTGTAAGGTACTAGCGTAGTCAGTGTACACTAAGCCTGAAATCGCAATTCCCGTCTGCGCGTGTCCCACTTTTTCTTCATCATTGTGCTATTCTACCTTATGTGTTTGGAAGATTCAATGACAAGTTTATCCCAGTAACATTGAAAAGCCTTATTTCTGGCAATGCCAAATGCCAAATGTGAAATTAAAAAAGAAACTATAACCCATGGTGACGTTGACATCGTTCTGAAATTGTTTTTAAGCCCACAGACACACATCCCAGTTATGAATGAAATGGATATTACACATGCTCGCAGTTG
This sequence comes from Periconia sp. R9002, assembly GCA_023627715.1. NCBI lineage: Eukaryota > Fungi > Ascomycota > Dothideomycetes > Pleosporales > Periconiaceae > Periconia > Periconia sp. R9002. The sequence continues at coordinate 120,609 of JAMAHW010000088.1, forward strand.
TCAGATGGCTAAGAGTCTAGATTGATATATTGAGTCCGCAATGTTGCGTGGCGCAAATATACCGTGAATTCCGATTTCACCCTTGCTTTCGAGACTTTTCCACCTTCAGCTTCACTACAACCTGAGCAACAGTGTTGAACAGACTTGTAAGAGTTGCATCTTCTATCTTCCCGAACATTCTAGGGATTCTATCGGTATGCCATTTCAGGCATTCCGCCTTAAGATATGCGAGTATTCTTGTTGAATCAGAATCCCGTGGGAGTGCTTTTTGGAAAAATTCCTCAATGGCTGGTTCAGATACGTCTTTGTAGTTGCCGGATTTGACGGGCCAGGGAATAATCTCTCGCAAGTGCTCCTACGTGAACATGTTAGCAATCCCTTGTTAAAGGCTGTCGTGTTTCATACCGATGTGCCCTTGGCTCCGTTGACTGGATGTAAATTAGCAAACCGTTTCGGGAGATAGTTGGGGGGCTCCATAAAAGCTCAGCTTACTCTTGATTTTCTCCCACTGTTGTACATAACGTAGCCAGGCGTTATCCCATTCTTCTCGTTCTTTGTCAGCCTGTTCCTTGGCCTTTTGCTCCCGCATTCTCTTCATCTGCTCGGATCTCTGCCGAACTCGCTCGTTTCTCTCTTCGGTTTCACGTGCTTCTTTGGCTTTGGCTTCTTGCTCTTTTCTGCGTCGGCTTTCCTCCTCAGACTTCTTTTGTTGTTTCTCTTCTTCGCGCTTCTTTTGTTGTTCCTCTTCGTCGCGCTTCTTTTGCTGCTTCTTTTCTTTCTCCTCCTTTCGCTGTCTCTTTTCCTCATCTCTCCTCTGCTTTCTTTCGTCGTCAGTCTTTTTCTGTCGTTTTTCTGCTTCGTCCTTCATCCGCTGGTTTTCCTTTTCTAGTCTCTCTACGCGTTCCTGCAGTTGCCGTATCCAATCCTGTTCCTCCCGCCGCCTTTGCGCTTGCTTCACACGGTCGAATAACGAATCAAGATCATCCGATAAAGATTGGTAGGCCGGTGAAGCCAAAGATTGGGAGACGTCTTCGTCGTCCGTTGTGTTGAATCCCATTCGTTGCTGTTTACGTATCTGCTTAGACCAGAATTGCACCATTTCTTCGTCTTGATCCTGGTGATACCTCACACATAATGTGAAGTGAGCCAGCTGGCGGAGCTTTCCGCTGACATCTGTCCTAGACGTGTCAATGTACGCGAGTGCTTCCAGAAGTCGGTGAGCAGACTCTCGGTTTCCTTGGTTAATTGGATTTCGGCAGCGCCTTCTGCAACTTGGTGCGTATCCGACACAGGTGATACCGCCTCTGTCAGGGTTGATCATCTCCAGGGTAGCAGTTGGATCCCAAAGTTTCTGTCGTGCAAAAGGTTCGGCGAAAGAATCTTGACGGTATGTTGATCTGATACCCATGGTGAGTTTTCTTCGAAGACTTGTGGCCTTATGGTGTTCCGCAGGTCTCGTAGTTGTTCCTGCGACAGACAGGGTTCCAGAGAAGAATTTGTGTGTAGTGTTCGCGTGGGGGCGTTCCGATCAATGTTCTGTGTGGACGAAATGACAATATTTGGGAAGAGCACAGTGACTAAGTAAGGACGTGATGAATCACAGTTTATCTGTATTTATTTCTAGCTTTCAGTCTGTTGATATACTCGAGCCTATCCTACTCGTTCCGGGTACGAACTCGAAGTGCGATGTGCTACGCCGCACCCTTCCCAGGGTCTGATAGCGTTCTGTAACAGAGCACAGCCCCATGAATACAAAATTTCCAAGGCAATTGGATCTGAATTTCTGGCTGTGCAACAGTCATACACACGCTGCTGCATGTATACCCTGTCTCGATACCATCTACATGGCGTTTTGATAAGTGTGCATAAATCGCGAGGGCCACACTGCATGCTATGATACTTTCTTGCGCCCCGCTGCACAGCCTTTCATTGTATCATCTGAGTTCTTTTCCGCAAGAAAGGAAGATGGAATACGAACGCAGGAAGTGGCACCCGAATTCGGCCACGGCTTTCGCAATGAATGTACATCAACAGACAGCAAAACATGGGTGGGTTCGATTTTCGATTGCCATCATGCGCAAATAATATTTCCAACGTCGAAGTTTGTTCCGTTTTTACCTAGAAGGCCGTCGAGCATTAGGGGGTAAGGGACAGGGTTTACCGTCCAATTGAGCGAACTCCTAGACTAGGATGACAAGTTTTTGAAACAGGTCTATTTTTGTGCACTCTTGTCCTTTGTCCAGGATATTTAATGTTGCGGTGTGTAAAGATACGCATTTCATGCGTTGAAGAAATAATTATGTTTTCTATGAAGTAAATCGTTGGCGAGCAGCATGTGGGCTTTCGAGATAACAGGATTCGAATGGTCATCGACTGAACCACTTGGATTGGTGTTCTTACTCAGCAAAAATTTTGATTGAGTACTTAAATCAGTTTCTGCGAAACTTCAATACTGAGTGGATACGTTTTTGGTGGTGGGCAAGTAGCGAAGCAGATCCAACAAGTACCCGGTTCGTGGACAAGGCGTCAAGCGTACGAGAACACTACGGGCACGAACCGTCAGCTACGCGTTCTAGCACCGAGGCTATTTCATACATCTCGGTGCGTACTGGGTGACAACATCAATGTCGTAATCAGATAACGTCATGATGCTCCGAAACCGTGGTAGCATCAATTCCAAACAGTTGGTTGCGGAACTTCATATATAAAGACAGCGCCTGCTCCCATCTTCGTAGTCAACCCAGCAAGCAATCTCAGCTTTTATCGAGTTCACATCTTCCAAGTTTTCTCCATTAGAACGAAAGCGTGCAGATTTCCCCAAGGAACCTGGATCAGCGATATCCCCCATACCGAGACCGAAGATATCGACAGCATCTGGAACAGAACATTATTTCGGAAGTCTAGGATCTCCTGGGGAAGCATTAAGACATGGCGGATGAAAAAATGAAAAGCGACATGCAACCCATATCCACTGGCCATGAGATGGATCAACAGGATCTACTGTCTCCTCCTCCCCCCTACACCGAATCAACGACAAAATCCCCGACGGTAGCTTCTCGAGGTACGCAGACAATGGAGTGCTCAGAAGTCCTACGGAATACTGAAACGAAGCCCAAAATGAAACTGTTTTCGAGAATTACGGACCGCATGAACAAGAAGGGTCATGACCGGACTGCGCAAAAGTAAGAAGATAATCCAACTGCAAAGCGATGGGACGGTGATTACAGAGGCGAACAATTCCCTAGATTGGCCCAACTCGCCAAAAGCATAGTTGACCCAAAACAACTTTTACGAGGGGTATTCGAGTTCATCCTCCTCCTATCATTTGATAATCTGGATAGACTCTATGAAATGCCCACAGACAATATCAACACATTCGATTTTGCGAAGGTTCTAGTTCACCGGACGGATTATGATCCGGGCAAGTTCTTCAAGTGGAGGGCCTATGAGATAACCGATGATATTTGCGATTTGGTACGCTTCGTGGAAAATCAGATGAGCAACAATCGCTGGTCCAATGTCCGCCGGATGCATAAAGATTTACTCGTTCATTTCGTTTTAAAACCGGTAGAAGAACTGAAGATACAGGGTGATTATGCCCTGGAAATTTTGGGGTCCTTCAAATGCGAAAAAATCGAGTACCTAATTGAGCAGTATGAGTTCGACCTTCATACAGTTCTACATCACTGGCAGCCGCGAAATGCGGTATATCGGATGGACTCGCATCGTATGCTAGACTTTGGTGATACAGTGGCATCCCATGCTGCTTTCATTGCTTCATTGCATCTGCCTCAAGAAAGGCAGCATGCTTTGGAAGAATCCATGGCCAATTGGCTCTTGAAGCATGATTTGGATACTGTTCAAATGTCCGACACTTTAAAGAAAATAGTACTGGATGAACAAAAAGAACGCCCGGGTGGAACCTGTTGCTGGCCAATGAGGAAAGGATACATGGAGCTGTTCTACATGCTTGGCAAACCCAATCAATCTCGTTGGAGAGATGTTCTCAAGAAAGAGCGAGACAATGGGTATGAAAGTGTAGAATGTGGAGTCGAGGTTTTTGATATTTAGCGGTAGCTATGCGTATGCACTACAGACCAGAACAAGCTAGCACTTAATTTTGCCTGGGGTTCGACATCCCTTTGAGATTGTAGGTAGGAGTTGCTATTATGCTGTTCACTCGGGGTTTTGGAACAATGTTTAACTGGACCTGAGATAGAATTATACCTTCACATGTTGCGAGACATTGGAGAGAAACATGATCGTGATGTTAAACAGTACACAGATTGGATGATATACGCCAATGACTACCTAATCCTAACGTACAACAAGCAGCAATGTATACAACAATTTGACTAGATTTAGAGCTCTACCAGTTGGCAGGCAGCCCTGAGACCACGGCAAGGTACTAGTCATCCTCAGGGTGGGTTTTTAACGAGGTTTGCCCCTACCTCGGTTTGTTTTCGAGGTTCTACTCCCCGTGGGTTTTTTAACGAGGTTTGCCCATGCCTCGGTTTGTTTTCGAGGTTTTACTCCCCGTGGGTTTTTTAACGAGGTTTGCCCATGCCTCGGTTTTTTACTGAGGTTCTACTCCTCGTTTGCAGCCTCAGCATCAGATGATCTTCTATAGCGGCGCCAGCCCGGGAAGTGTTGGGAGCGGCGAGAGGCGGAAGAGGTGGTGGTGGTGGTGCCGGGGGGATCGGGAGCGGGAGCAGCAGCAGCAGCAGCAGCAGGAGTAGGAGCAGGAGCGGTGGTGGTGGTGGTGGTGGTGGTGGCCCGGCGAGCAAGAACAACCCACGCAAGCAAAATCGAAAAAATCTTTTTAAAAAAAGCGGGAATGCCATAAAGGCAAGCGGTGAGGTGAGAGAGGACGATGGCGAGGGCGGCGGCGAGGCGAGAGGGGGCGGCAGCAGCTTCTTCGAGCTTTTTCTTCCGCTCGTCATACCAGGCGTGTTCATACCCCTAAACAAACTTAGCCTTGATTCTCTCATTGAGTGACAAGTGATAAATAGCAATCTCTTCATGAGCCAAAACAGAATGCATCAACTTACATAGAACACGCATTCCTCCCTCAAGGTTGTTAACTGAGCATGCCGAAGCTGCTCGTTGGCAAACTTGTTGGCTGTCCAAGCCAACCACATCATCGAAAGGCCAATAATGGCCGCGACTATGGTGGCGACAGCCGACCCGATCTGGCTCTTCTCGTATGAGGTCTCGAGGGGCTCCATGGCGGCGGCGGTGGTGGTGGTGGTGGTGGGCGGCAGAGGCAGGCAGGCAGGCAGGCAGGCAGGCAGAGCAGAAGCAGAGAGAGCAGAGCAGAGCAGAGCAGAGCAGAACAGAACAGAACAGAAGCAGAAGCAGGCAGAGCAGAGCGGAGCAAGTGGTGATGGTTGGAGAGATGAAGTGAAGAGGGGCGGGTCGAGTTTCTATACCGCTGTTCCAGTGTGCCTTCCTCATACCCCAGGGCAGTTCCTTCCCTCTCCAGAAGTGACACGTGCCTCACCAGACGTTTGCCCGCACCTCACCTCAAGAAGCGTCCTATTGAATTTACCGTTGCGTCTTACAGTTCTGACTGCTGCCCGAGCATAAAACACCTCCATGCCAACTCTGCAGCGCCTCTCGATGCTACATAGTCCGGATTCTTATCAAACAATATAAACTCGGCGCCTGCTTCCCTGATGCCACCCGTGACTGCCGACTTAAATGCGTGCTCGTTTACCAGATTAGTTGGACCAGTGAAGATGACTGTAAATTCTTTTGGAACGCCGAAGTACTCGGAAGAGCGCTTGCTTACGAGCCGGGCAACCGAAGTGCGTACTCTATCAAGCCTCTCGGGATCGAAAGGATGTGATTTCTCGAAAGTGGAGCCAACGGAGCCATAAGAATCAACAGAATCCCCCAGATCATAAGCTTCCCGCATGTGTAGACAATGCAACAACAAAGCTATTTCCGAATACTCGACTAGCAGAGTTCGGCGCACGGGCAGATTCAGCCCTTCCAGTCTACACTTCTCCTCATTCTTGAAGCTTTCACAAAGCCCCATACCAGACCCGGCATAAGCAGCAGTGATTGTATGCGGTGGATACCGGTGATTGCCTTTGAATACGGGAAGGCCAAGGTATGTTGCAACGTCGGCCACATCTTCTTGATTCAGACCATGAATTCCAGGGTAGCTGATAATGACGGACGAAGGGTAACCCGCAACCTCGACTAATTTTTGCACCACGGTTGCTAGGATAGCGACATCAGAAGAAGCTGGCAACCCCACAAGCTTTCGCATCTTTCTTAGAAACTGCCGCGGCTGGTCATTCCATTGTTCGTCGAAATCATCATATGGTGGACTGTAAGAACTATTAGACTGGTTTTGAACGTGTATATTCATGGACTTGCCCAGGGTGGCTCGAACTTGGTTGGGAAAGTCGTTCCATGAGGGCTAGGTACTCTGCGTTGCCTGCAAACTTGCCAATGTCCTGAAAAGATCCATCGTCTTGACGAACAGATGCAGCTCCGTAGTTTGAGTGCAGCGAGATTCCGAGAGCTACGATTCTGGCAGGTTTTGTAGGGTATGCTCGTAGGTATAGTAAAATAGGAAGAGATATCGCTGTAGCCAGCGCAAAGATAACTAATCTAGGAGATGTCATGTTGGCATTAGTTACGAATGGGTTTAAGATAAATGTGTATCACGATGAAATGGAATGGTCCGGCTACATAAGTAATGATGTTGATGGTGCGAGTGGAGGAATACAAAAAAGATTGATTGATTGATGATGGAAGTCCTAGACGAACCGCTGCATTAGCTTACGTCAGGAACCGACATCGTGTACTACCTAAGTGACTACGCCGCACCAATTGTGCATAGCCTCTATGCATCGAAAAGAATACTTTGACGCTGCGTCCCACTGAACTTGGCGATTGATCATCATAGTAGCTGCTTGGACTGATTTTGTGCTATGGGACTGCCCCACCGCAACGAGAATTCGCAATACAATCAATTGATGCGTATTGATGTGGTCTGTAAAGTGACGCACAGCTTGAGCTTTATATAGTATGTCCAACCCTGCTTCGTGAATAACGCAATCGCTAATATTTACAACCAGCACAGTCCAAGAATCCCTCCTCTTCCCAAGGGGAAACTCTTCGTCCATTAGCACAATAAAGATAGCCAATTCCCACACCGGTGGAGCGCGACCATTGATATCTCCAGCTTGGCACTTCTACCTCACCGACGCTGGTCGCGCCGTGGAATGCAATGAGAAATCCGAGGCAGTCAAAGAGATCGACCCTCAACGTCCAAGCGATATCAAAACCAACGGCAACACGGATCAAATGCCTTGGCCTGCAGGTAGCTACACACTGAACATCGGGGGCCGAATTGTGGAGACAAAAATGATGGGCAGCAATCCTGGGAGGTTGTTTTGTCCGGAAAGATGGGTTAGCTGTATGGAGGGTTCTCAGAAGGGCAATAGTGATGGGGTAAATTGTTGTTGGAGTTTACGTAAAATAATTATTGCAGAGTATCCTACTCCTCGCGGTATCGACGCAGGCGAAATTTATAGTACGTCCGCGGCCAGGACGGACACACCGGAGGAGGGGAACGGGGGGCTCTGGCAAGTAACAATCACCATCAATACATCCCCGCCTACCTCTCTCACTACCTACCCAACATCCATGCCACCCCTCATCTACCTCAAACCCCAAAGTCTCACATGCACCCCTAAACCACAGCTTGAGGTACGTACCACACAAACTAACAAACAAAATCAATCACTTCAATATTATATACCTAGGTAGCTATACAATAGAATAACCAGATTGAGCGTGGTGGTGGGTGGGTGGTGGTTACAAGGCGTGTTTGATGAGAAATGAGGAAGTGCGTGCGTTGTAGGGGCACTGGGGCTTGTGGGGCCGTTGGGGGGGGGGAGTGTCGTGCTGCGGGTAACGTTGGTCACTATTTTCATTTGGAAGGAAGGAAGGGTGGATAGATGAATGGATGGATACGTAGAGGTTTCAAACGTAGGTGCGAACGAGGTGTTTAAGGTGGTGGGAGTTCAATGTTTATGGGTTATGTTGTGTTTGGAGATAGGATGGAATAGGAGAAGATAGGAGGGAGAAGGATACGAGATGGAGAATGGGGGCATGGATGGAGGGATGGAAGGTGAAGGAGAGGTGGGTAGGGTTTGATTTGATGTGATATACGACCTCAGCGCTTCAAGGGTTGTTGTATTCGCTCTGGCTCTGACTCGCTCTCCCATTGATGCCGTTATTTCCAGCTATTCTTCTACGTACGCAAATTCCAATCTCTCTATTTCTCGCAGCCTTTCATCACGGGAATATAAACAGAGCAATGAAGTAGGGCGTTTATTCTTCCTCCCTTGTAAACACAACCTCCAATTCATCCCCAACGCGCCACTTATCCAAATCGCCTTCCCACTTAACGAACCGAACATCGGCCTTCAACCCCATGCGATCCTCGCCCTTGCAGAGACCATGCTGGTCCTGGAGCGTGGCCCACACGGCGCGGAAGGCCTCGCCCTCGCGCTCCCTCTCGTTGGCGCGGTCCTCGCTCGGCCGGAACCAGATGCCCTTGTCCAGCATGCGTGCCAGGTTGTCGGCGGGGTCCATGGAAGCCCAGATATCCCAGGGCATGTATTTGATGCGGACTTCTTGGAGATTGGGTGAGGACGAAGAAGAGGAGTTGTGCAGCATGAGCAGCGCGTGGACGCAGACTTGGACCCAGTAGCGTATCTTGAGGGGTAGAGTGTACCCGGGACGAGTCGCGTTGCGATGAAAGTAGGATTGCTTGGAGATGAAGTAGAGAGGGAGTGTGATGGCTGAGATGTCGAATGTAGGCGTGGCGAGATATTCGAACAGGGGCGTGACTTCCATGGAGACGAGCAGATCGAGCTTGGTTTCTAGATCGTTGCTTGCGGCGACGTCGTAGTCTGGCTCCCGCGACGGATCAGCGAAGGGGTAGTGGGCGGAGAAGCCAAAGACATCGTTTGCGGAGGGACCTGGCCTTGACTCTGGCTGGGGCCAGTTTGGATATAGGGTTTCGTTGTCGGCTTCGTAGAAGTTGTCGTCGTAGTAACCTCCTTCGTAATCGTATTCGTCGTAATGCCCGCTGTACTGTGCGCCTCTGATGTAGTCGACATCGACTTCCACGTCGTCGGTTTCCCACCACCACTCATCTCTCCCTTCGCTTCGTTCTGGCGGATAGGCCCTCAGATTGGGGAATGTGACCCAGTCGAGCTCGATCTTCTTGATCCATTTCAAATACTGCTTGAACGGTCCCCCCTTCTCCTCGGTGCGGCTAAGCAGCTGTTTCAACACGTACGGTCCACCGCTGAGGAATACTGTATGGTTTTTGAAGAGGACCTCGAGAGCTTCGCGACAGACTTGGCGATTCAGAAGGAAATATTCGTGGTGAAGGAGCAGGATGATGGAAGCTGGAGACGGTTTGAAGTGTTTCAAATGGCGCCGTTCGATGCGGAGGGCGCGGTCTCCACGGTCATCTGGGATGGCGAAGACATGACTGTAGATCTAATGGAGGGGAAGTTAGCGTTGTGATGTTGTTGAAATGGGATTGCGCTGGACGTACCTGGTCGCGCAGCTCTCGCGGAAGTTTGAGAAACGCAAAGGTCGAGTCGTGTTGCATGGGCATATTGGGTGGCCATTCAACATGCGCAATGCATGTCGTTAAGTTCCATGATGATTATTTTCCAAGCACTAACTAACTAACTGACTAACTATGAAATTACCCCGCCAAAACATTTGAGGCGCCTGCCAGGCACCATCCAGAGCACGTGATGCGCCACTTGGATCTGACGGGGTGATGCACGACCTGCAGATCCGAAATGGGATGGATGTCTTGCTTCGAAACATGAACAGAACATCGACCTAGTCTAGCACGGCACAGCGCGGCATGGCGTGGCATGGCATGGCATGGCATCAAAGAAGCAGATCGATAAGCGAGCGAGCGAGCGAGCGAACGAAGAGGGCACAAGGCGAGGGGGACAGTTTGACCATTGCAGAGCTACTGGGTAGTAGTTTGAGAGAGGTGGTTGCCGCTGAAACTGGGCTGGCTGGCTGACGGGAAACGGGGAGAGGGGAGAAAGAGAGGGCGCGTGGCAAATCGCCTCAGCTTTGCTCTGCATGCCCGGACTTTCTCTCGCTCGTACTCGGTTTCGCCCTGTCTTGCTAACTAGCAGTTTTCCTTTTTTTTTTCCCCTTCCCTGAATGATCCCGGTGGTAAGCCACCCGATTAGTATGGCCACTTGTTCATGCCTAGCTGAGAGGAAATCCATAGGTACTCCCAGTCAGTTCATACAATGCATGTATCGATCAATACTTCTTCATCCAGCATGTCTATTACCACACGTCCATTTCCACGGGTGCGCCGTGGCCCAGCATGGAATACGACACACGTTAGCCATCATTTCGTACTGCCAAGGCCATAACCAATGAATGCATAACGGGCATCAATGGACTTGAAGCTACACCCAGGCAATACACGAATACACGCTTACCCAACTATCATGTACATGTCCGGATCTCCAACACAGGAGGCGGGTTGGCTTCGTTTCTAGTGTTGGGAAAACCTCGTGAGAGCGAACGGGACTCCGTGACGCTTAACTAACTAGTTGGTTCCTTATGCATGTGATATAGCCAACGGGCGTTATACTGGAACTGACCACATGCAACGTACTGTGGATATCTACATACTGTGGTTACGGTAGATACGGAGTTGCCAACGGTTGTTGGGCTAGTGTCCGCCTGCAAGGCTGACAGCACGCCCGTGTCTCCCTGCTCTCTCGCTCGCTCGCTCTTATCGATAACCACCTACCATTTACATGTACCATTGTACCTAGGTATGGCCATGGATCCACCATGCAAATTCAATCAAAGGTCCATGGGGAATGCTTCCGAATGGGACGAATCCCTCGGTCCATGTCACATTGGATTGCGCACATATGGGGTGATTTTGATCCAGTCTTCCACGATGGGGTGCACTGCACGCAAAGGATTCCCGCCGGCGCGGTTGTAATACCATGGCTCCCCCCAACAGTTGTACCAACTGCTGCCACCTTGGGGCGCGCGTTGAAGCCACGTCGAGTCGGCTTTGGCAAAACAACGCTCGGGACTGCCCGCGGTGCTTGCTGCCAACAGCGTGTTGCTCGTCTGCGTCGCCATACGCTTGTCTGTGACTCTCTGGAGAGATGGATCAGTGCATGCAAATCAGACGGACGGGTGGACTGTGCTCGCTGCCTTTGGTATCTGCATTGGGGAGGTGGATGCCAGATGGTGATCTTCTTTTCCCGATTGGGACGCTTCCTTATCCACCGTGGGGACAGCTACGGTTGAGGTGAGGCGGGCGAGGCGGGAAACTCGTAGTCTCCCGCACATGTACAGTATCATAGTACCAAGTGCAGTGTTTCAACAGATGATGGCTCGCTTGCCGACTACCGATGTCGTGCTCTTGTCCAAAGTTTCATGATGTGCAGACGACTGGCACCACCCAAACCTCGGACGACGAGGGGGTGTCATTGTCAGTGGAATGCAAGATGGATGACGAGCAGATGCGCTGCCTGGACCTCACCTTCCATGGTAGTCGTCTATAAATCAGTCTATATGTGCATACATGTCTTCTGTACAGAGGGTACGCATGCACGGTAAACTGTGGGGTAGAAGTCGTATGCAACCAGGGCGACGCAATATCGAACCGCTCAACTACAGCACAAACGCGGCGCTGCATCATCCATCACCATCACCACACACACACTGCACTCTGGCAGACCCGGTTGTCGGATTCTGCGCTGGGTAGCACTTTTTGGTAGGATGGCAACACGCCATGTGCGTAACAAGGGCGCGAAGACTTGCAAAGGGACAACCGAAGTGACAAGCAAATGCCAAAAGCAGATGGCGCGTTTCTTTGCAACTGCCTGTACCTCTCTACCTGTACCCGCACCCCTCCCCTTTCTCGTCCTCGCTCCGTGTCCTGTCCTGTCCTCTCCTGTGCTGTATTGCGCTGCGCGTGCGGGACTTGCCGCACCCAAGTACGCAGACGTCGAAACTCGTGTTACCATGTGATGCAAGTTAAAGTTTGCCTGACGAGAGGGCTACCACGGCGCAGGCTGTTCGCAATCCGTGTACATATGTATGTAAACAATGTCAACTAACTACGTACATATCTGTACAGAGGTAGCAACATCCATGGGACCAGCCAAAGCTAAAATGTCGTCACCTTGACATGACACGCATAGCAACGGCCAGCCGAAAGACATGCAGTCGCCGTACCACGGATTCAACGTGTCCGAGTGTGCAGTCAGACTTCTGCGGTGGACGGGCACAGGTTGCGATCCGACTGGCCGACAGGGAGGGTGATGTTCGGCTTGTGGGAGGTACAATGGTACCTACATGTATTCTATCCTGTACAGGTATCATGCTAACGTGACTGTGGGACATGAATGCTGTGCAACCGATCCTCGCGTCCTAATCCGGACGGGCAGTTGGGGCAAGTGGAATACAGGAGGGTTCAAGTCGCCAGAAGTACAGGTACGACGGACATGTCGGCGGGATAAAGCGCTCACTGCTCGAGACGTGAGAGGAAGAAGGGCGAGGAGGTTATTGTACATATGCAGGCCAGCCATGCCACGGATACGAGAAAACGAAATGAAAACGCCAGGTGGTGCACGCGCAGCAGCACTGCAGTAGCATTACGAGTACTATCGTATCGGCCACTTTTGCCATGTGGAGGAAGGAAGATGTTGGATGGATCTCCGTCTCGATGTCGACGACGATGCAGGGAGGTAAATTACGGGCGGGTGCCACCTAGTAATGGGTTAGTAGGAGAGCAGGGGTGTGCGGATAGCGATAACGCTTGTTGAGGGCCCTGAGCAAGAATCCAGGCAGAAGACCGTGAGCATGCTAACGGGAGACGGGAGGAGAGAGAGGCATGCCGCGATGGGCGGCACTTGAGGCACGGGTAAGTAGATGAAGAGGAAGTCGATAAGGCAAGGGCACCTGGGCAAGGGATCGGGGGCCGAGTCAACAACAGTCGAGAGGGAGGATGGGGATGGATTATTTTGCTGACTTAGCCAGAAGACGACCGGACCAAGCCTAACCAAGCCAAGCCAATCTAAGCCAAGCCACCTGTGGATTTTTGACAGGGGCGCCGTTATGGGTAATTGCATGACTAGGCGCAAAGGCAATCGGAGCCTGGCCATGACGAGCGGCGGCGAAGGATGGCGGCTAATGAATCTAGTGAGATGAAAAACGTGCCGAGGACATGCGCCCCATGAACAACAATTCCATCCTTCACGCCACGATCAAGAAGTCTTGGATGCTCTCTTGCGCACAATGGAATTGTCTAGTCTATGTATGTGCATGTGTATGTAGGTACTTGCACGGGATGAATGGATGGATGTATTCTTCGATCCATCTACCTGAAGCAAAGGACCGGTGGCCGACAGGGGGGCTAGCTGAGCGCCCGAGGATAAATGGAAAATGGAAAAAAGAAGGGGCGATTCATGAAAAGGAGAGAGAGATTCGAGACAAGACGAGACCACGAGCATGGCATTATCATCATATCATAATGGTATGATGGATGATGATTACCAGAGGTACAATGTATTGTAGATGGTGCTAACGGCGGCGGTTGTCGACTAGCGGCGGTGCTAGTCGAGGGTGCCCACATGGCCACACCAGAGCCAAAGCAGGCGTACATGTAGCTAGATCCGGGAGGGCACGCGAGGACTCTGCACCCGGGCCATTTGCAAAAAAAAGTCATGGGGGATCGCCGCGCCCACCAAAGCCAAAAAACACAGAGCCCAAACCACCCCTCGCTCCATCATCTCTACCGACACAGCCAGCCAAAAATGCAGAAGAAAGCAGAGCCCCTCCTCCCTCGTGGCCATGTATGTATTGCGTGCGGGTGCGGGGGGACGTGTTCGTGTGCGTGTGCGTTGCGTGTCTGACCTGTAACCAGAAGCAGCCTGGCGGCGCTGCCCGTTTGGACGCAAACCTTGGCTTGGTCAAGTACCTAGATGATGCACACATAGTACAGACCGATGGTACATGGTTATTAGGTAGCTACATGTAGCCATTGGGTATGATCGAGGTCACAAGCAGCGCATCAAGCATGGCGTACCTACCCTTGGTTTGGAGCCATGAAGCAATACCTAGGTAGTCGTGCAGAGTCTTGTGTCCTGTGTCCTGTGTCCTGTATCGGGGGTAGGGTAGGGGTGGCAGATCGAGGAACGATGATCCCGTGCCGCGTCGGCCATAGCATCCACATCGGCATCCTACCTGGCAATGATACATGCCATGGGTGCCGCGGGCCTGTGTATCGTGAGCGCTGAGCAGTGACAGTACCCAGGTATAGCTAGCTATCGAGTTATGGCAACAGCTCAGCACAACAATACAACAAATGCATCCATGTGGCACCATGGCGGCAGCATGCCTCTTCACAGCGCCACCCGCCATGACTTGAGGTACAGCGAGCGGCCGTGGTTGACTCGGCGTGACGGTGTAATGGACAACAACGACAACGACATCGACGAAAGAAGACGAAGACGACACGACAGGATTCACATGAGGGGTTCTCGCGGGCGCGCAGCAGAAGAACAAAGGGCGGGGGTCCGAGTCAGCCAGGTGAGACAGGCATGTACAGATGATGGGATGGTGGAGCAACCATTCATTGATGATTCTGATGGTTCGGTACTGGCAAGGCAAGGCCCGACTAGGCTGGGCTGGACTTGGACTGGACAAGGCGCGGAGCCACAACAGAGCAACGGCATGGCGTACCAGGAGAAGAGCAGAGGATGGGGGTGAAGAGAAGGTGTGAGGGTCATGGACACGATGTTTTCATGTGTTGGAAAGCGAAAACGATTTCTGAAGGGGAAAGAGAAAAAAAAAAGAAGCTAGGCAGCCTTGACCTGATTGAACCATCTCCCACGTGCGCCGGCCGCGTTTCTGGGCGCTGTGCCGGGCGACCATTGGCTGCGTGGGCCCCCCAGGCTCCCTTGCCTTCTGAGCCCTGGCCTTCCCTGGGCTGCCCTAGTAAGCCAACCCTTGCGGATCCTCCTCCGCGAACTGAACCGTGTGCTCTCGCTCTCTCTCGCTCAATCTTTCTTCACTGCCCGTGAAAGTCCATAGTACCCCTACAGCCTACTTAGCTGACCGACCACCATACGTACATCTTATTCTCCGTGCACCCACCCTCCTCAGTCTGTCGTTCTCTGCCATAATCATTTACCTACTTACTCACATACCTACACACCTACATACCTGTACTCTTGCTTGCTTCCCTCCCGTCCATGCTTCCTTGAAGGCTGAAGCTCTTGCTCTCTTAGAGACACCCTCCCTCGTGCCTCACCCCTCGACCTCCTCATCGACCACCCCCCTCCCGCTCCCCCTACCCCCCTCCTCTCCTCTCCTGTCCTCTCCTCTCCTCCGCTCTTCTCTCCACCACACCACACCATCCATCCATCCATCCCTCCCTCCCATCGCTTCATCGTTAGCTACGTCCTGCTCCTGGCACCGGCCCATGCAAGGCACGCCCAAACCAATCCGCCCGGCTGATGAGAGGGTCATTGCGACTGCCACTGCGACCGCGACCGCGACCCTGACTTGCCCTTGGGTGCGCGACCACGACCTCAAACGCCAATTGAATTGATTGTCCTCCAACTCTTGCCTCCCGTTTTGCCCTGCCCGGCATTGCTCTGCTTTCTTTTGCCCCCCATTCATCCGCATCTCTTCCTCTCCTCCCATTACATTCAGCCTCCCAGGCTTCCAGGCCCCGACATCGATTGAAATCGCCCACGGACTGGCCCTTTTTTTTGTATTCATTCTTGCCTCACCGTCTGTACCACGTCGCCCCAGCGCCCATCTACAGACCGCGCTGCATTGCGACGCTGCCTACGTTCTCGGGACCGCAACAACCAGCCAGGCCATCCAACCAAATCGTCCGTCGCACTCAGGCTCATCTCATCTGCTCCTGATTCCATCCCATCTTGCCTGTCCCAGCTAGTCTACCCGCTATCCTGCAACCCACCCGCAATTGATTTCGCGCGTGGGCAAGAGCACGGCAGCCGCTTCCATCCATCTGGCTGCGCAACCAAAATCGGGAGCTCCATGGTGCAGCTGTAGTGCGCGAACCCTGGCTAACCATCTCTTGTTTGGTTCGGTGCCACTACCACGGCTACTACTGCAGGTCAAACGAACAAAAACCCTCGACTCCATCGCCATCTTCCTCGACACCCCCCGACCAATTGTCCCGCTTGAGTCTTTCCTTGGGCGCGCCTATTGAGACATCGTCTTCTTTGGTACTGCCCCGCTATCCACGCCTGGCCTGATTCGACTTCTATTTCCTACTTGGGAAAGCCTACCATCCACTTTCCGCATCTCCCTCGCGACTTCCTCGTGCCTGCACCTTCTTTTACCCTTCCTTCTTGCACCTTCTCCGTTTCTCCCCCCTTCGCTCTTGCCAATCTCCTTCATCATGGATCCCACTCCTCCGCATTACCCGCCCGGCCAGGTCAGCCTGTCCCAATCACAGGCACTGCCTTCCATCGCCTCTCTCACGAGCAACCTATCTCCTTCGGAGCAGAGTCCTATTCGCCCCAGGCAGCCCTCCGAAGCTCGTGATTCAGGCAACTGGTCCATTTCTCAAAGCAAACGTACTTCTCCCCTTCGACGGTGTCTTGTTTTGATCATCCTGCTAACAGCCAACTGGTAGACTCTTCCGGTATCTCCAACACCGCCGGGTTGCAGCTGCAAACCATTCTCAACGCTGAAGACTCACCCTCTCGCAACTCGGTGCCGGATACGCCCTCGTCTGCCAGATACCCCTCGGGCGTGTCTGGATTATCCACCGTGTCAAGTGTTGGTGCCCACCAAGTACGCCCTTTACCCACCATGCACCCGCCACCCCTCCCAGCTAACCTAGACGTAGCCGAGTACTCTTCCCTCGCTCAACCAGGGATTCGACAATCGCCTCAGCATTGAACAGGTCGAGTCTCGCCGTAGTAGTGTGGACAGTCGTATGAATGCCGGCATGACGCATCTTACCCTTAGCCCCGGTTCTCCGTACGATAGTCAAAATGCTTCACGCGTGTCCCTCGTTTCCAATCTCCAGCAGCAACGGGGTATCACCACGGTCGACCAGCGGCCGATTGGTGCTTCTCCGCTGTCTCCTCTCGGCCCTCAGTCGACAGTCCGTGTAAACCAGCCTCCGCGTAGAGCACCAGTGATCAATCCGAACCCTAGGAGTGTTTCCGGAATGCCCGATCCCATGGCCGCTGCTCCCACAAAAGGCTATGCTTGGGCTTTTCCGGCTGAACCTGATGAGGAAAGAAGGGGTTCTAGCAGCGGTGAGTCTAGTGTGGGACATTCCATGCCCTCTCGCCAGAACAGTTTCGCCACCTCCGTTACCAGTAGCATTTTTACCAAAGATTCCTTGCTCCCCATGGGGCAGAAGAGATTAGATGACGGCACGGCGCCCAGTATTGATAACTGCGCAACATCAACAGTACTGACTTTTGATGCAGAGATTCCCACAACACATCATCACTCGATGCAACATCGTAGTGTCACGAATCTGCAGACGGCCGAGCAGGTCAATGCCGCAGGCGGCGGAAACTACAGTAGGACGCCCGAACTCCGCGTCAGCCATAAAATGGCAGAACGAAAGCGTCGCAGCGAGATGAAATCATTATTTGACGACTTGAACAATATCCTGCCTAATTCACCTGGTAGCAAGTCGAGCAAGTGGGAGATTCTGACAAAATGTAAGCACCTCCGCTTCTTGTGCTCGTCCATGTTGCTCATGCTGGTGTAGCCATCGATCACATCAGAAATCTCACGCGTAATTACGAAAGTGCGCGTGTGGAACTAACACGTCTACGGCCTGACGCCGAGTATGCTCGTCGCGCACAGGAAGAGAACGAGTTGCTCCGCAACGAGGTTACCGCCATGTGGCAGCAACTTCGTCGCCTGGACCCCAACAATCCCCACGTTTACGGCAACTTGACGACCTCGTTAGCTCAACAATATGCCAGCACGCCAGGATCCACAACCAATGTCTTGCCGCCGCTTCAGCAGCAACAGCAGCAGCAGCAGCAACAAGCCCAGCTGCAGCCACAGCACCAGCAGCAGACCCCAACACAGGCGTCACCGTGGGCAGCTCCACCCCCCTCCGCGATGCAGGGCGTTGAATTTGGTGGTCCTCGACCTTACGAGCACGGCATTCGTTAGGAGCCGATTTCCTTCCCCTCTGCGGACCGGACTCCCTGAGCTGTCCTTTGTATAATAGCGTACTCCTGTATCATCCCCGAACCGCGGGTTTTGAGACATACCTCAAGACATGCATCACCTGGTGTGGCATTAATCTACTCCGACCATGGATCCTCGCGAATGTTGCGATTGGTTCAGCCAACATCACAATCATTTTCCTTTGTTACATTATATCATTAGGGTGGAAGAGGTAGGCGTATGGATTTGGCGCAGAATAATGGGTCACGGTCAGCCCTGGTGACGGCTGACTTGGTTTAATGGTTCCTTGACTGCATTCGATTATATCCAGGATATTCGGGGACATTGGGCAACTTTCCTTGCCTCTCTTCATGGGATCGTAGAGACTCTATAGCCATGGGTGAACGGTGAATAGGGAGGGGAGGTTTATTTTTTTTCTGTTTGCGGACGCACATCCGCTTCCTGGGTGGGATTAAAAAAAAAGTATGTTTCTGCTTGTGTATGTTACCTGGTCGACAATGGTATGTCGGACGCATCGTTTTTCAAGAGGTGGTTTGGTGATGAAGCAGTTGATGCATGTCTTTGGTCTTGCATGGTTCGTTCACTTCTTTTGTTACGACGTGGGAGAGTAGGGGCGCGCAAGCTAGCAAGTAGGCACATGTAAGCAGAGGACATTTGTTGATGTGCTGCACTCGAATGGAATGTTTGAGACGTTTTTCTAA
Organism: Periconia sp. R9002; assembly: GCA_023627715.1. Classification (NCBI taxonomy): domain Eukaryota; kingdom Fungi; phylum Ascomycota; class Dothideomycetes; order Pleosporales; family Periconiaceae; genus Periconia; species Periconia sp. R9002. The sequence continues at coordinate 139,580 of JAMAHW010000088.1, forward strand.
AGGACCAAATGTCTCATTGATGTTGTCATGATCGGTGAAGACGATACTTTACTTCTCTCTCTCTCTCTCAACCATCACCTTGTCTGCAGCGCCTCATGAACTATTCGCTGTGTATCCTGGTTCATTGACCGTCGCTTGACTACCGTTCGTTCTCGTCCACCAATGTTTTACAATGCCGGATCACAAAAGAGCATTGATCTTGATAGTAACTTCCCACACGAAGGCTACCCTAGAAGATCAAGTCGAGGTCCTCTCTTTGACCGGTTCCTCTTCCAACATCCCGACTGTAGATGATGTAACGAATTCAAGATGTTGTAAGATTCTTGTATACTATGTTCAGGAGGGGAAATTTATAGAAAAGGGGATTTTGTTACTGATTGTACTAGTCGAAAGTATGCATGTATGTACACACTGATATCTCCGCGATGTTGACGGGCCTTTGGATGTTGATGTTGAAAACTAGGTCTGCTCCTACTACTTCTTGGTGGAGAACGCAAGATTAATTGGAGCAATTCCTGGTGATTGGGAAATGTAATGAGTTCAACCACGGATAGTTATGACGGCGCTGTTCTTCCAAACTATCATCTGTTCGGTGGTAACTATCAGATGCGGGGGGAAGGCGCGTATACAAAAGTCGGAGTGGACAAAGAGGGCGGTCGCTGGTGTCAGAGTTTAACACGACGTTACGGTTACTGGGCAAAATCGCGATGCTACAAGTAAATACCCAGGGCCATAAAAAGATGTAAACAAGCTCATCACTCTCAACACCTCGGATGACAACAGACATCCCAGACTCTCTGCTAGACAACCCACGCAAATATCTCGAATATTTTTATCAAAGCAGAGGCTAGCGTACCTTGTGAGGCTCGTATCACGAATTATCAGATAGTCTCCCCCGCGAATCATTCAGCAGCCCTTCCCACGATGTACGCCGCATCTCTTTCTCCATCAATACCAAATCAGAAACCGTCCATCTCACAGCATCACCACCTCCGAGACGCGGTACTTGCCCCCGTTTCAAGATGTACATAAACTACTACATATGTATGATTAACGTAACTAATTACAACAGCTTGTAGGTAGGTAGGTAGCATCAAAGCAAATCCAGAAGTTCAGTGTGCGGAGTTATGGTGAGAGTAAGTGCGGATAGGCAAAAGAAGGATAGGGGGGGGGGGGGGGGGGGGGGGGAAACCAAAAAGGATTGGAAGTGGGATTTAATTTTTGTAAGAATTAAA